>JALPQI010011083.1:0-33643 GCA_025490895.1 Thaumatotibia leucotreta
TGGTGCTGACGCGGCTGGCCAACGACGCTGCGCCGATGACCGTTACCACCAAACATGCTTCTGACATTTTTAACGTTCGCTTTATAGGTTAGTAGTAGTGTGCTTACCAGGTAATACAACTCACCGCGCTAGGTCATGGCAAACACATATAGAAACTGATAATTATTATTAATGTTATTATACTCCTGAATCACTCAACTGTCTGTCTGTCTATTCAATGTGAGATACACATTGAATAAACAGACACAAATTTACTGACTAAATTGTAGAGATCGTTACGACCTTCGACTTCTCCCTAAAATTTTAACAGTGAGTTAAAAATCACCGTCTAAAAGTCCCAATTTTTCAAGTCAACCCCCAGGTTGACTTTCACTCCTAATATTAACCTGGGAAATGTTGGAATTTTTAATAACGTCTTGCAGCGTAAAGTTTCCTTAACACACCCGAATGGAATTTTTATGAGTGATATTAAGCTGCATAAATCTCTTTTTTATAGAACTCTTTAATTTTATTATTTATTTTAGGTAATGATTGGTACGCGGTTTGCAGAACAAGCAGTACCTTTATACTTTGCGATATAGCAAGAGGCCTAACAAGCGAGGTGAGTGACATTGAAATAGAATACTACATTATTTCTACAGAAACTTGTCCGAATGTATGAATGCTAATTATGTTCTTAGATTCCATGGTCCGGTAGCGGTGAAAGAATATACGCGGCTGTTGGAGGGGCCTGTCTTTTGCACCGAGCTGGCGAGTTGAGCGTCGTGGAATACGGTCTTGACAAAGTATTGCATACTGTAAGTACCTGTATGAATTCATATCAATCAACCGGCAACTTTTATTTTTTGGGAGATTACATTATACTAGATTATAATTATTTTCTCAGGTGAGGACAGAGCGCGTTAACCCGCATGTCCTCAGCGTCCGGATTAACGAGGGGAGTAATAAAGATCACGGGGACAGAAAGCATTTGGCTTATCTGCTGGACAGACAGACTATCGCTGTCGTGGATCTTACTTCAGGTGAGAACGTAACATAGACTTGCTCAGCGTGTGAATAGCTGTGATGTGGAACACTGGGATAGAAAATATCTCTAGCCAGGTGGTCCATTGCTATTGTGGGCATTTTGAGGCTGACTAGAAAATCTGTTCATGCGAAACAATAACTGTTGGACTGGGTAACCCATTCTGGTAGCAAGATCAGTGTCTATGAATATGACACCTCAACTGGTATTCTTCTGGTACCTATGTCAGACAAATTCAATACTTATTCAGCATAGTCTGAAAAGGTCTAATATGGTGTTTATAATGAAAAATGTCCCATTCAAATGCATGCTCTCATCTGCGTGGCGTAATTGTATATTTGTGGCGACACGAGCACACATGATGATAAATTCACGATGGTCAAAAGGGCAATATGTCAAACCATATCTATTTGATTAAACTAAAAAAGTGGTTAAGTAGATACACCTACAGACATAATATTGTCCTCCTTCGATTGACTAAAAATCAGGTTAAATGCTTAGGTTTACTTGCAGTAAATATGTGTCTTAAAATATTTTTAAATTTGGTGTATGCAGGGGTGCAACTGGGTCAATGGTGGCACGAAGCTCGAGTAGACTGGCTGGAGTTGAATGAGAGCGGACAGCTTCTACTAATGCGTGATACTCGCCGGCGACTTATTTTATTAAGGTTACATTCTGGCGATAAGGTGAGTCACATTTTCAGAATATATTCAAAGATAGCTTGTATTATTTTAACACAAAAATGCTACTTTTTTTGCTTCTTATTAAGTCTGAATCATAAGTTGTCAATGGATCAAACTGAGGACCAAAGGTGGCAATGTTTATGCCCTTTTGTCTTTCGATCTTGACTATGGGTTTTATGTTTCCTCATTAGGAGATCATAGCAAGCGGTGTGGGATTTGTGCAGTGGATCGAAGACAGCGATGCTGTTGTTGCTCAGACGCCAACACATCTCCTCGTTTGGTAAGCATCAAGTATATTGGTTACAATATTTTTTCAGTCAATCAACTAGATAAGAGGAAGGTCAAATTCGAATCCAATATAATGTCCGTTATTATACCAGTAATTGGAGTTCGAGGCCAACGAAACTACGACAGATGCGTTAGTGTCAAATCTGTCAAAGTCTCTTATGTCATTGTCAAATAAAGTTTTCAGGTTTCCACAACCTTTTTGTTATTTAATTAATTTATTTAAAATAATTCCTAATAAAATCAATATATACCTACCTCTGTAATGTTTGTACGCCTTTTTGTTTAATATGGCTGTGACAACTAGGATTTTCTTAAAAACACGTAAATACCTAAAAACTATTCTTTTCTCTTAACTAATATTGATATGACAACATTTTCTTATAAAGAACTTAAAATGACAAGAGCCAACGTTGCAAAGCCTATTTTAAAAAGAAGTTGAATTACCAGTGAACACAAACGACAGCGGGCCATATTTATTAAGACAGTACCTATGGTTAAATTACTAAGCCTCCTGCCTTATTACAGTTATTACGGGTTAAAATCATGGGAAAGAAATTTGGAAATGTAAAATGAAAGCATTTTACATTTCCAAACCTACCTATACACATTCAAAAGCGTTGCAATTCCAACCATCAATGTTTATTATTTTTTGTACATATTAATGACAACTCGTTTGTAACTAGCGACAGCTGGTTTCACAATTATGTATGGTGATGTAGATTTTGTGGTAACTTTTTCAAAGCTGGTCCTATAGTAAAACTTGGCTGTAATCATGAGTGGATCCAGAAAATAATTATGATTTTGTATCATTGTGTTTGATAACATTTCACCCAGTATATTTCATTTGGAATTTAATTTTTTGATAATTGGATTTATAGCGAAGCTAAACATGGCTGAACCACGTTGGTCACCTTGTTAATAATTTACGGAAGAAAACAAAACGTTAGATCTGTATGATAATTTAAATGGAGAACTATAGCACTGCCAAAGAAATTTGTAGGTCAAAGGAATTTAACGAATACGAAATGTGAACATAAAGCACGCTACAATGTTATTCTGCAATTTTCTAAACGTATGCAGAAATAGGGTTTTAATTTATGTGTACTTAAATTGCTGTACCAAATGTTATTAACACCTGAGGTGATACCAGCGCAATACCAACTTTGCTACTAATAATTGCGGATAATTAAGTTTTCATTAAAATATCTTATATTTACGTGAAAATAAGTAAATAATATTGTTTCTATAAATTAAAGAAATAAAATTACCAATAAATAAGATATCTCAACGTCAGTTTTTAGAAAATAAGGATTTTCTATTGTATGAACATTTCATTGCTGTGGCAATATTTTCGTAGATTCTTTGGCCTCGAACTCCAATTAGTGGTTTAGAGCAGGCATCAAATTCTACATGTACCTACTTATTTCTTTGTTAACAACACGCACACATTGAGTGAGAATATCTCAATGTATCAATCGATCAAAGTTTAAAATATCGTTCTACCTAGCGTTATCCTGGCTTTGCCGGAACCTGGCCGCTTTCCTACTCCCTTACTTCCATTTTTGCGCGATCTTGGGTATATCAATCAAAGCTTATAATTTAATATAATTCGTCGGTTGACAACCAAAACTCACTAAGTAACAAATGGGTCAAAATTCTTTTCGTTGTCTTGTTTCATACCACTCTGTCACGCTTTTAGTTGCTGTTTCGTTTCGACTCAGTATATTTAAAAAAATCAGTGCATTTGTATTTCTTTTTCACGCTAGTTTTTAATCCATTCATCAGAAATTGAAAACAAAACATCATCTTATACAAAAATCACCACTGCGTCACGTTTTTTAGGGACACAAAATAAGACAACGAAAATAATTTTGACCCAAATACCTACTTAACCTGCTTAATACTGACATAAGAGGTTGCTAAGAGTAGTGACAGTTTTTATAGCGAGTTTTGCTGTCAGCCGTCGAATATTTATTTGGCACTTTCGACAATATACGATTATGAGCCGTTTTCCCTCTTTCTCGAAACGTAGGAAAAATCAATTCTAATAAAAAATAATTTTAGGTACAGTGCCTGGGATCCTAGTTCCGTGGAAATGGCGGAGTGTGGTGGCGGCGTAGCCGTAGAAGTTAACGCTCGAAGAGTGATGCTCGATGGCGGTCACATGCCGTATCTTCAACTAGATGAGCATCGTCTGGCTTTTAGTACGTACTTGCTTCTAATTTATCGTTTAGAGTCTTACTCTTAAATTAGCCTTAGCATCATTAGGTATTGTATCATCCATCACCAAATACATCATCACATCAGTTGAAACACGCTGCAGCTGAACAATAATCTACGTTTTCCCATGTCGTGTGTATCGTGTATGCTGCTCTGACTTCACAGAGTTACCAGGGTACGAGTATTTTCTGTTTTTTTGAAGTGAGTCATTACATTATAGTCAATACATGACTATTGACAAATACCTGAACACCTACCCCCTTATTCATAAACGTTTGCTAACATAACAAGCCGCTAATAATTGTTTGTCCCTTTTGCTCTTATGGACACATTGTTAAGACCGAAAGGGACAAACAATTATTAGCGGCTTGTTAAGTTAGCAAACGTTTATGAATAAGGGGGCTAGTTTTTACGAAATCTAGTTCAAAAGACGTAGTAGTGGCGCAGGACCGGTCATTGTGGCAATCTTTGGGGGGAGGCCTAAGTTCAGCAGTGGATGTCTTTCGGCTGATATGATGACGATGATGATGAGTAGATTAATGAATATAGATTTTATATTCTAGATAACGCATTGCGTAGCGGTGATCTATCTGGCTGTGCTCGCTACTTGGACGGTGTAGGCAACGTTGATTTGGCTCCGCTGTGGAGGCAACTAGCCGAGAGAGCGTTCGCCGATGAGGATATACAAGTATGTATTTACCTACCCTACATTCAAATATTTAGTTAGTATATGCTAATCTAGTAAACTTGTAGGTTCACCTTTCATGGTATTTATCTCCCAGGAAGTATACCTTTTGAGATCAGAAGAAAAATAGCGATTTGAATCTAGGTTTTTATTGCCAGCGGGTGCTACGCGCTACGCTCGTAGCCGATATCGCGATTTTTCCACTTTGTAGCGAAAATGGGCCTCCCACAGAGAACTCCCCTCGGGAGTTTCCGGCGCTTAACGTATTGAATGCTGGGCATGTGATCTATGTTAATACAACAATTAATTATTGGCTGCTACTGTCAAAGAGACTTCGTGATTATGATTCAGTAGAATTTCCCGTGTAGGCATGATTTAAGATATAACCCGACACTCACTTTATCAGCTAGCAGCAAAATGTTACCGGGAAATCGGCGATGAAGCTCGCGCGTACTACCTCGAGACAACAGTAGAATTGGCGGCTAGAGAAGGCGATGGTGACGTTACCGCAGGTAAGTTTTTTTTTATACTTTACCTAGGAAAAATATTACCTGTCGTATATTAATTCTGTGCTGTTCTATTTTGTGTCGTATATTATTTTGTGGTTTAGATTAGACAAGACGAAACAAATGTTCGTCTGAAAATGATTTGTTTTTTTATAGGTCTTCATAGTGCCGTAGTTGGAGCAAAACTTGCAATATTTTCCGGGGATCTAACTTCGGCGGAGGAGTATTATGCAAAGAAAGCCAATCGACCAGAGTTAGCGATCAGTATGTACAAGCAGTTCAATAGGTGGACTGAAGCTATCGCCCTGGCGGAAAAGACCGATCGACTGGCAGTTACGAGCTTGAAGCAGCAGTATATGGACTATTTAACTTCCACTGGTAAGGAAAAAATATTTAAAATGCATATGCTCAGAATGTACTCTTTTTAAGGGTAAACGTATGCACAGAAAGTGATACTTTACCGAACTGGTGCAGGAATGAATTTTCCTATAACTTTTCCACACGGTCTCGATGGTACCGAGATATAGTTCGAGAAATATAAATTGATTGTTTATTTTTACTATAGGTAGAGGTACCTAATGTAGGTAGAAAGTTACCAATTTGATTTTTCTCGTTTAATGCATTGTAAAATATTGTACATGATACACATTACATTAGACATGTTGAAATATAGGCTTTTTTATAACTCGTGTCGGTTTATAGGATAGTCACCGACATTCGTCCTGATAAATGCCTACTTTCCACGCTTTTGTCATAAATAACTATTTCATTGTATGTACAGTCAAGGGCAAAAATATCTATACACTTTTTTACTTAAGTCTGGAGTATAAGGTTTAAAATTGTATGTATATTTATGCCCCTGACTGTACGTGATAATGAATCTGCTGGTAGGTAGTAAAAATGGTGATGGTAGAATGTATCAATTGTAGGTAAGGTGTGAAACGTTAAAAATATTAACCCTTAATTGGGCAATGTTCGTCACAATGAACATGGTCTTCGACCCACTTTTTGTGACAAACAATGGCGTACAATGGCGAGGAGGCTAGAACGCACGATTTTTTTGAAATTTGCCAAATTAAGGGTTAATAAAATCCTGTTCAGTTTCAACATAATAGGTATTTTTGCGGCAAAAGTAGCAGCAATGTATTACACAACAATTTTATTTGAATAACACTATTATAATCTAGATGAATTAAATGTTGATGTTGATGATACAATCACAGCATCACTTCGATAGCTCTATTCCGGCTCGCGGAATCGATAGTTTCTTATTAATTGTTCTAATTACGTTGTGTGCCTAACCAAAACTAATAAAAACACCAAACTTTACTATAAAATTTTACTTTCTTGAATTACAATGATTGTTAAAATATGACATGAAAATACGTTGCAACGATTCGCAACACACGCAACAGACTGCCGGCCGGCCGCGCGCGCCGCTCGGCCTTGGTTTTAACTTCGGGGCGCTTCGCGAGAGTTCGGATGCCATCGGCTCGCGCGCGCGGTCGGCCCGCTCGATTTAAAATAGCGGCGTTCGGCGCTTTTACGGCCCGTGAATTTAATGATTACAAATGTTGTTATCAAATTAAAATAATGTTATCAGAAAGGGAATTCGCATTTAAATTTAGTTCTACGCGTCGTTGCTGTCCTCAACATACTCCCCCCGTCGACACTGCTGTGGCGGCTCGGGTTGCATGGGTAGCAGGACAGCCAGGCGGGTAGTGGGTCGACGGAACACACCACCCACGGTCCGGACGTCGGCACTCCGCACGCCTCCGTCGGGTCCCGGGTAGATAGCTTCGACCACGCCCCGCGGCCAGGTGTTGCGGGGAAAGGTCGGATCTACGACTAATACATAGTCGCCTATTTGAAGTTGTCTGGCGCCAACGGCAGAGGATTGCCGTGGAGCAAGCGTAGGTAGGTACTCCCGGACCCAACGGGCCCAGAAGCGGTCGGCGAGCGCTTGAGCGGCGCGCCAGGTGCGTCGGTCGGCCTCGACACAGGGGCCAGTGAGAGGGACCCCCGAGGGGCCGCCCAACAAGAAATGATTCGGCGTAAGGGCTTCTTCGTCTCGTGGGTCTACCGAAACGTGTGTAAGTGGTCGAGCATTCACACTGTGTTCGGCCTCGGCGAGCAGTGTCACGAGCACCTCTTCCTTGGGCGCACGCGAGTGAAGTGTGGCAGAGAGCGCGGTCTTAACGGATCTGACCAAGCGCTCCCAAGCTCCTCCTTGGTTTGGGGCTCCAGGCGGGATGAACCGCCAATCCATACGATGTTGCAGACCATACTCCTTAAGTTGTGGCAGCCATTCGGTATAGGCGGCGCGTAGCTCTTTGTCTGCACCGCGGAAGTTTGTACCATTATCAGAATACATAAGTTTAGGCCATCCTCGACGTGCGGCCATGCGTCGTATAGCCATGATTGCAGAACTGGTGGTCAGGGAATTTACTAGCTCCAGATGAACAGCGCGAGTGGACAGACAAGTAAATAATGCCACCCAGCGCTTTTCTTGGCGTCTTCCAATAGTAACGTTCAGTGGCCCGAAGTAATCGATCCCAGAGTTCGTGAAAGGTCGATGGTATGGCTGGATGCGGGCTAATGGCAGGTCACCCAATGCTGGTACTTGGGGGCGAACTCGACGAAGTATGCAGAGGGCACATCTGTTCGCCACAGCTCGTACTGATGGTCGCAGTCTCAATATCCAAAATTGCTGGCGTAAGTCATTTACGACACGCTCGTTATTTGCATGAGCAGCTGTTTTGTGAGCTCGTAGGATCAACAATTTGACAAACGGATTTCTTCCGTTTAAAATGATCGGTCGTTTCTCAATAGTTTGTACGGGTGCTGCATTTATGCGACCCCTCATTCGCATAACGCCTTCTTCATCAAGGATTGGATCTAAAGTATATAACTTGCTCTTCTTCGGTAAAGGCTCCCCCCGTGATAGACTACGAATTTCTTCAGGGAAGTCTTCTTGTTGAGTTCGTCGAAACCAAAGATGTTCGGCTTTGATAAGATGACTCACTTGTAATTCTATCTTGGTTCTAGATTTCAGTCGCTCTATAAATTGTAGGACTCTCGCCGTAGCCCCGATCAGCCTGTCATAGTTTGAGAAACGTGATAGTTCAGGTAACGTCGCATCCTGGGTTCGATTCGATGCTTCTTTGGTAGCTCTGCATTCCTCGTATAATTCCGTCTGCGATTCGTTCTCTACGCTACTCGCGGATTCTCGTGGCCAGTTCATCTCTGGTTGGCGTAGGAAGCTCGGACCGGTGTACCATCTATCCGTACATTTAATCTCTCGCGAGCTATCTGCACGAGTTGCGTCATCCGCCGGGTTGTCACGAGTCGGTACCCAGCGCCATTGTTTGCTCTCAGTTAGTTCAGAAATTTCACCCAAACGGTGAGCAACGTATGTACTGTAGCGGCGAGCGTCATCTCTAACCCAATGTAGTACTGTTCGGCTGTCGGACCATAAATATACATTTTCAACTCTGAATCGGTGTTGTTCTAATATGGCTTTCTGCAGTCTAGCTCCTATAAGTGCCGCTTGTAGTTCAAGTCGCGGGATACTTAGTGGCTTCGTAGGAGCGACCTTTGCTTTGGCTGCTGCTAGAGTGACTTTCACTTCACTGCGACTCTCTGCTCTCCAATATGCTGCAGCTGCATAAGCTTGTTCACTAGCATCTACAAATGTGTGAAGTTGTATCTGAATGATCTCATCTGGTAGTTCATATTGACGTGGCAAGCGTAGCGTCGATATGCTACTAATCGCTTGTAACCACCTTTGCATGTCTTCGCGTTCTTCAGAAGGCAGTTCATCATCCCATCCAATATTTTTAATCCATAGTCTCTGAATGATCACCTTTGCCGTAATAGTGTATTGCGATATCAGACCCAGCGGGTCGTACACACTCATGACGGCACTCAATGTTTCTCGTTTCGTAGGGCTGCGTTGTAAATCTCTTACCTCAGGTGGTACTCTTAGCAATTTTGTGTTATATCCCAGCTCGTCCGCAGCCGAGTCCCACACCATTCCTAGTATCTTTTGGGTTTTCTCACCTAACTGCGCAGGCTCGACCGCTCGGAGCTCCTCCGGGATGCGTTCTAGCAGTTGTGGCGAGTTCGTGCTCCAGCTGCGTAATTTAAAGCCTCCCAGCTTGTGCGACGCAGCAACTTGTTCTGATTTGTAAATAGCTTCTTTTTCTGTCGGGTAGCTGGAGACGTAGTCGTCCATATAATGATTATTTAAAATGTCATATACAGCACCTGGATACAGTTGTTCATTGTCTTTTGCGTTTCTATTACGTACACTGTGCGCGAGAAATGGTGAGCTAGCCGCGCCGAAAATCATTGAAATCATCTTGTAGACATGCGGTTCCTGGGTTCGGTTCTGTCCTCTCCATAGAAACAACTGTGAAGGTTGATCGTCAGGTTTAATCTTAACCTGTAAAAACATCTCTTGGATATCAGCTGTTACCGCAAATTTGCCTTCTCTGAATCGGAAAAGTATGCCTAATAATGATTTCAACAGATCAGGTCCCTCCAATATAAAGTCGTTCAAACTTCGACCTTGGTTCTTCGAAGCTGCGTCGAAAACAAGACGCACTTTTCCCGGTTTATTAGGATTTTCCACAGCAAAGTGAGGCAAATACCATTGTTTATCGGTGTGTGGTACCTCATATACACGTTCTGCGTATCCTTTCTGTAAAAGATTATTAATTTGTTCAGTATATTTTTCAGATAATACCGGATTCCGATCCATCCTTTTTTCCAAGGTTTTCAGCCTCTTAAATGCGTTCAGAAAGCTCGGTGGCAGCTTTGGGGAGTCGTCGCGCCAAAGTTGTCCAACCTCGTAGTGCGGCCCCTCGATCCGGCGCACCGAGGTCTCAAAAATATGCAAAGCTCGTTCGTCTTGTGGGCGTGTCTTTTCGATCTGCTTCACGCCCAGCGAGTCAACATTGAAATGAAATTTTAAGAGGTCGTTCAACTCGTCGTATTTTTCATGGCAATGCAAAGTAATTTCGTTCCTGTAGTTTTTTATAAGTCGTGGCGAAGTACCACAAATGACCCAACCAAGATCTGTACGTACGGCAGCTGGTTCATCGATGCGACCGATTCTCACTTCAGTTGGTATCATTATATTCCAATAGTCGGCACCAATTAATACTCCCGGCTGGGTGTCTTCATAGCACGCTTCTTCTAGATCCATCAGATGTTTATAGCTCAAGATATCACTCTTAGAAGCTTGCTGTCTGCGTAGATTCAAATTGTGTACTGTTCGTAGTGAAAGTAAGTGCCCAGGTCCTCCGTGTAGGCCTCGTACTTGTACACGTACCTTCTGACTCGGCATGCTGGTTCTCATATCGCCTATGCCTTGAATATTGAGTGGTGTCACTGGTCCAGTCACGCCGATCGCTGCTGCCAGTCCCGCGTCGATGCAACTAATGGTTGAGCACTCATCAAGCAAGGCGTGGGTTTTAACTTCGCCGCTTGGGCCGTTAATAATAATAGGTATTACCTTTAGCAGGACTGAGGTGTATACCCTTGCCGAGTCTGTGGTGTTCGTGGTGTATTCCAGGTCCTTCGAGGCGCTCCAAGCAGGCACCTCTCGATGGGCTCCGTAAGATGGCTCCTTTACATCAGTAGCATGTAAGACGTGTCGCGAAACCGAGTGCGTCGCTTCGGATGTCGCACCACTCGCGCCACGGGGCGCGTCAACGGAACGTGACAGTCGCGGGCGCGCCACACGGGGCGCGTCGACGGGACGCGGCGATCGCGGTGGCGCCACGCGGGGCGCCTGTTCATGAGTTGGCTGTTCGGATCGGTCGTCATGTAAGAGTCGGTGGTGGGAGTGGGGGCAGCCCTCTACGCTGCATCTGCCAGCCTTGCAATGATCTCTTCTATGTTTCTGGTCCAAGCATTTAAAGCAAACGCGGTTGGTTTTAGCCCAATCCCAACGGGCCCCAAGCTCCATGTTTTCTAGTCGGCGGCAATCGGGAGTTCGGTGACCGCCGCCGCAGCATAGGCACACATTAGCATGTTCGACCGCATACGTGTGCTTTGTTGGTATTGGTTTGCGGGTGGCCCCGCTGCCGCCTCCTTGATTCGTCCTGTAGTCCATTGCTGGCCGTCGTTCTCGCTTCTCACTTGGTACTGCAGGGGTCGGTTTCCTCGACGGTGCCCGTGCATGTGAAAATTCAAGTTCGGCATCACTTTCATCCATCAAGAATTCAGCAATCATTAAAATTTCACTGTCACCTTTGTAAAGGTTTTCTTTGGCATAGGCGCACCATCGTGATCGTAAATAGGGGCTAAGACGTTCAGTTATTTCTCGAATTAATAAGGGATTGCCAGAATAATTTTTCTTGTCTAAGTCATTTAATGTGGACACTATATTCATGATTTTTGTGGCGAATGTATTTAAATCTGTAGCTGAAGGTCCAAGTTGTGGCAATCGTTTGAGTTCTTCCAACGCCTTATCGATTAACAGATCCGTTCGTCCATAATTCTTTTTTAGAACTCTTAATATTAAGTCCGGTTTTGTAGCAGACGCGAGCATATGCTGAACGCATTGTCGCGCATCGCCTTTCAGTGCGTTGCGTAATCTAGCCACATTTTCATAATCACTAAACTTATATCGCGATGTCGATTCTCGGTAACTGTTATAAAACGTTAACCATTCACTCGGCTCTCCTGAATAAATTGGTAACTGATAAACTTGATGGGGTGGCGGCCGCGCCAATTTGTCAAGTCTTTCGGCAAGTATTTCGATATCTCCTTTGCGACCGGCCGATCCATCGCGTTTCGTGTTCACTCGCGGTTCACATATAGGTTTCGCTTCCCGGGGCGGTGTAATCGCACGGTGCCGTATCTCCGACGCGCGAGTAATCTGTGGCGAGCGCGGTGTTGTAGCCGTACGGGGTTGACCTTGAGTCGCGTCGGTTCGGGCGAACTCGAAATCTACGTTCTTTATCCAATTCGAAACTTTTATTGAGTTTGCAATTGATCCACTTGCTTTCGATCCTTCGAGTTCAATTTGTTCGATTTGTGTAGCTAATCTTTTTTTGATCAGGTGTTTCTCTATTTCTATTTCTTTACGGTGTAATTCCGCGAGCCTTTCTTCGGCTTCTAATTCCGCTTCTTTAATTCTAACCTCTACAGAGACACACTTCGATATAACTGACCGCTGTGTATGGGATCGTATTTCAGCATAGTCAAGGTCGCGCTCACGTTCCGTAGGTATAGATAGTTTCGGCCGCGCTCCGGTGCCGGTGTAGCGTTGCACATACGATTCTTCGGACTGTCTCTGTAGCACAGTAGCCGCCGGCCCGGGCACGTGGTGTCCATGGTTCAATAAATGTTCATCCATTTTGTCTATTAAAGTACGAGACGATTCGAAGGAAAAATCTCGAAGGTTCGCCAGGTTCGGTTCTAAAATATTATGGTCAGGTTCGTTTTTGGTTAGGTTCTCGGGCTCGCGGTTCTCGGAAGCGGCTAGGTTCCGTTCTGTTAGCCGTTCCTTCGTAAATAGTTCGTCGCCGTGTAAACCCTTCATCTTGCTTTTGCTCCTTGTTAACATTTACACTTTACACACACGACACTTCACTAGGTACATAGTACAATCCAGTTCGTAAGGACCAAACACTGTTGATGATACAATCACAGCATCACTTCGATAGCTCTATTCCGGCTCGCGGAATCGATAGTTTCTTATTAATTGTTCTAATTACGTTGTGTGCCTAACCAAAACTAATAAAAACACCAAACTTTACTATAAAATTTTACTTTCTTGAATTACAATGATTGTTAAAATATGACATGAAAATACGTTGCAACGATTCGCAACACACGCAACAGACTGCCGGCCGGCCGCGCGCGCCGCTCGGCCTTGGTTTTAACTTCGGGGCGCTTCGCGAGAGTTCGGATGCCATCGGCTCGCGCGCGCGGTCGGCCCGCTCGATTTAAAATAGCGGCGTTCGGCGCTTTTACGGCCCGTGAATTTAATGATTACAAATGTTGTTATCAAATTAAAATAATGTTATCAGAAAGGGAATTCGCATTTAAATTTAGTTCTACGCGTCGTTGCTGTCCTCAACAGTTGACTTTCTTCGTTATTTTCTTTTCTGTCATTATTTTTCATTTGTTTCCATCTGTGACACTACATCGTCTCCCTATAGGAAGATTGGGCGAAGCAGGGGCCGAGCTGGCCGCTTCGGGGGATGTACAAGGAGCGGTCCGCTTGTGGTTGAAAGGAGGTCGCGCTCGGAGGGCCGCGGGACTGATCCTGCAACAACCAGTGTTGTTGAGAGACAACGAACTGGTTGATACCGTTCATGCTCAGCTGATTCAGGTGCCATTTCATTTAAACTAGGTGGAAAAATATATCTAAGGATTTTGCTTGGAAGAGAAAGTAGAAGTAAATAGTTAAGTAGTAGTAGTTAAATTTTGGTACCTACATACTTAAAGAAAATCTAAGGAAAGAAAAGCTTGTAAGAAAAAAAGTAAAAGTAAAGATTTAAGTGGTATAAGAGTAAAAATTTTGGTACATCCTTAAAGAAAAGGTACGTGTAGATATACATATACGTAAGGCATTTACGGCTAATCACCTCAGGACGGCGTGATGAAAATGCCTAAGACACATTATTGCTAATAATCGGGAAATTCACGTCACATCACTCACATTCACTAAGTACGACATGGCTCTAGCCCTAACGGCCGTGGCATAGCGCTGAGGCTGATATTTGAATAGCTCTACCATCAGATTTTACTATCAAAAGCATAATTTACGCGCGTTATTTACGGAGGCATACCTAGCGTTACGTTTACGTTGCCTACGTTAGTTCCGGCTACGTTAGGTCTCCCAATCTGGCACTGACATTATGGTATGACAGAAACGCACAGCGTGCGCGTTTACGTCACTCTGGTAACTTGCCTAATGCCTATAGAATTTGAAAACAGTAGCATGAAGGGGATTTCCAGGTTAAATAGGTACAGATACTTTTCTAAACAAGAAAACTTATGTTTAGTAATGTATATAACTTGCAGGAGGAATGGTGGGAGATGGCGGGAGAGATATCGGAACGACGTGGTGACAGTCTGACTGCAGTCGAATATTACGCTAAGGGCAACAACTTCGCCAGGGCGGTCCAGTTAGCTCGAGAGGTAAATAAATAAAACATGCCCTATTCCATATCCATATATATTCATTCCTATAATAGAGGTTTCTTGTCCCTTACAAAACGTAATTATTTTTTATTTAACCTTTTTGACGCTACATCAACTTGAAATGCTGTCACTCCGACCTAGCGTCACTGATATGTCATAATGGAAGTTGAACTGAATGCACGTGACCAGCTCTATACTGCCGTGCCAACTCAAAACACGTATCTTATAATAGTTCAGTGGGAGATGCATCCTTTTTAGTTAGCACCGCTGTATAGTGGTCCATCGACTGTGTCAGAATAATCCGTCTATGTAGTAGATCCAAATCTATGGTGCGAAAATTTTAAGCCTTGAAATTTTCTTTCGCAATCTGCGACCATATATAATATGGAGGTCAAGCGCCAGCTCAAAAATGCCCCCAAAACCAATTTTTCAATTGTGCCAATATGGGCAGGACATAGCGCTTTTCTTAACACCGCGCATATATCGGCGCAACAAATTTGACATATGTTTATAGAATATAGCCAATCAGAATTTGATGGACCAATGACAACTATTTTTAAATGGAGGATTAAGTTTTTATAGGTTGATATTGAAATTCATTACCGTGATGCATTGAAGAGGGGTGACACTTGTCAACTAAAATACAGGACGGTTTTTGAAAAGCAATTTAATATGGCGTGCGGCTTCTATGTTTTATTTGTTCGTAGTTCACAATTAAACAAAAATATTTCCTCAGCATACTACTCGAAAGTACAACCGATAACCTTACATCATAGTCGATAACCTTGGGGGCTAACGTGATCTCTTAATGCTATTCAGGTTCTGTTTGTCAGATTTGTTTTTCTCACTCTAATGACGCCTTCGTTTGAGTGACGGAGAAAAATCCTCGCAATTTCCGAATTTCGATTTTCGCGGTAGTAGCCCTGAAACTTCGCGATTCAGATTAGGTACTCAGACTCGCGTTAGTAGATCGTGGTAGCCCTTATCATTTCTTCCAACTGTCTAGACATGTCCAAGCGAAGTGACACGTCTAGAAGGAGCGTGGGGCGCTTGGCTCGTGTCGTCCCGGCAAGCGGGCGCGGCGGTGCCCCACCTCATCGAGGCCGGAGACACCAGGGGCGCCTTAGCAGCCGCTTTGAAGGCGCACCACTATAAGAAGGCATTGCAAATCGTACAGGTTTGTTAAGTGAAAGGGTGAGACCTGTCAATTCGTTGTAATTAAAAATAAAATTGTGCCATACATTTTTATTTTAACCCAGATCCAATTGTGACTTCAAAACACATCGTTTTTTAATCTTCACATTTTTATCATGACGCCTTAAACTAGGTAGACTATTCCAAATACACAGAACAGATACTTTTGAAATACTTATTTTGCGAAAATCTAAATATAAGTTACCATGATTCATTATCAAATCAATGATTTAATTATAGATATATCAAATATTCTATTTGTGGCCAGATATCTGTGATAGTATTCAGTAATTGAATCGTTAATTGGACCCATGGCGCTTAAAATAATTTGGCGGTTCAGTTACGTGATTTCCAAATTAGTTACAAAGTTTAATTAATTAATGTTATTGATCTCGTTAGAGTTGTTAGTAAGACGAACTAAGTTTACCAATTCAATTTGGCAGGTTATTGAAGATAAGGATCTAATCAGAGAGCAGTGTGAACAATTAGCTGATCACTTTATTTCTACTCAGGTAAGGTTGAAACGCTTTCAAAGAAGAAATAAACTCATTCAAACATTAGAATACTTCAAACAAATTAAACTTAATTTCCCCCAAAACCACCAAAGACCTCAACCGCAAGTAAGATAAATTTAATAATTGGCAATAACTTCAAGGCCCATTTGCACGATCTAGGGTTAACCACCTAACTCTCATCAAGGCAAACTGATTAAGTCCATACATTTTTGATACTGCATTTAACCTCATTTCGTCGGTTGACAAGCAAACTCACTAAGTAACAAATACCTACTTGAAATATAGCTCGTATCTCAGTTCTGATTTAATACTGACATAAGAGGTTGCTAAGAGTAGTGACAGTTTTTATAGTGAGTTTTGCTTGTCAGCCGACGATTTGTCTATGTTACGGTATATTTTATTGTTATTTAGGAATGGGCAACGGCCGAGCGCCTTCTAACTTCCTGTGGCATGGCGGAAAGATGCGTCCGCGCATACAACTCAGCCGGTCGCGTTGCGGACGGCCTGAAGTTAGCCGCTGCCCAGCTATCCGAGGAAGAAACCAGAGACATTTATATACCATTAGCTCAGCAGCTGCGGCAAGACGGACAGTTTAGGAAGGCGGAGCAAATTTATATTGGTCTTGGTGAACCAGATGAAGCTATATCCATGTACAAGGTACCTACTTAAAGCAAATATATTTTATGTCACTGACAATCGGTGGTATTTTTGCAGTAATATGTAATTGGTTCCATGGACCTGTGATTGGCCCCAGAGTATTACGGTATCTATACGGCTTAGGCACTAGTCCTAACGCGAGGGAGTGAGTGATGAGACTGATGAGCTATAGAGTTATCGGCTGCAGGCACAAACAAAACAGACACAGCTGTGAATTATAAACATCGTCGCTTCTCTTTTATTTACCCGGGAGCGCTAATTTTTTGTTCGTTTTTATAGCCGATAGCTCATCGCTTATTCACTCGCGGTGGGGCCAGTGCCTTATCCTCATTACTTTGATAAGTATCTGAAATCCTGACATTACTCTCAGTGATTTGAAACTTATTTCTAGAACTTATTTCTAGTTAATTATAAGATCTCGCGTGCTGTTATTTCTCAATATTCATCAAACCTAAAATATAAATCGTCTGATGCCTAGGAAGCCTCTCAATATGAATCTATGCTGCGCTTAGTGGCAGCCCACCGTAGTTCCCTGCTTGAAGCAACTCGACGTCACGTCGCTCAGGCACTCCACGCTTCTGGCGACTTGAGAGCCGCAGAAAACTACTACATACAGGCTGGTAAGTATTAAAAGTGGCATCTGGGCTCAATATGCTTTTCTACAACCATTTCAACCGTAACTTTGAATTAGCGTTGAAAATGTCGGAAAAAATCAAATGTTTTTTTTTGGGAATGTATGCCATAATCAATGCCACTGTCACTCCTTTCCATCTATATTGACTTTTCCTCGATAACAGCTCGTTCTCCTGGTATAAGTGAAAATTTTATCCAATTCACATTGTTTTAGAGTTGAAAATTAAAGTGGAAACTTTCATTGATTTTTCCGAAAAAATCCGCTGGAGAAAAATGAGCTGTTTGGGAAGAATCGGGATTTAATTCGGAAATTTTCAATGCTACTCTGAATTTCTCCCGGCACAGGTTATTTTGCAAATAACTTAAAGGGAGACACCAACACTTGTAATTTTTTGTACCACCTGTTAACGAAATAAAGAATTTTGAATTTGAATTGAATTTTTAAATTGAATGTATTGTGTTTTAGGAGATTGGAAGAGCGCTATCCAAATGTACCGTTCGTCGGGACAATGGGAAGGCGCGGAGCGTGTGGCTCGAGCACATGCGCCAAGTGGGGTGCAACAGCAAGTGGCCTTGCAATGGGCAGCCGCGCTGGGAGGGTCGGCTGGGGCTCGATTATTGGCGGCAAGGGGATTGGCTGCTTTGGGTGCCAGATGGGCGCTTCAGGCACAGAGGTTTGTTTTACATTCCATCATTTCAGAGTTTTCCGTAGCAGCAATTAGTATGAATCTTGAAATGTTGTAGGAAAATCATCTGGTACAAGGACTCGCGTTACTATCGAACGAATCAACGAGTATCCTAGTCACCTCGAATAATTATGCTCTAACTATAAATTAACTGAACTCTTTGACCCTAGTGAAAAAGTGTATAACTTGACGGTCATTGTGGAAAACGGTGTTACCTTTACACATGTATCAAAGTTACACCCATTTTTATGAACCTCGGCGAGTTGTGCTCTTTTTTACTAGGACGAAAGAACTATACTCTTCGCATCATCCCTGAATACCAAGTTGGGAAAAGTGGTTCACTAACCTAAACCATATAAATAGTAACATTTTATATGATTATTTGTCAGCCTCCGTAACCTAGTTGGTAGTGACCCTGCCTACGAAGCTGGAGGTTCCGGGTTCGAATCCCGGCGAGGGCATTATTTGTGTATTTATTTATCACAAATATTTGTTCCTTGGTCATGGCTGTCTATGTATTTAAGTATCTATATGTATCTATCTATTATATATATCGTCACCTAGTACCCACATCACAAGCCTTAATTGAGCTTATCGTGGGACTAGGTCGATTTGTGTGAGATGTCCCAAGATATTTTATTTTTTATGATCGACAGTTGAAGAATTTGCCTGGAAAATTTATCCCCCTATTCGTAATCGTCTACTAACTATAGCAAACCGATTAAGTATTGTGACCACAGTTTTGCAGGAAGTGACCAACTATTATTTTTTAGCAATCTGACTTAAGCTTAATGTATCGAGTTTGGTCGCTTTCTGCATTGACAAAATATTTCAGTTGGTCGTTTTCTGCATAACCATGGTCGTTTGTCCCTTTCGGTCTTATCAATATGTCCATTAGACCGAAAGCGATATACAATACTCGGCTTGCTAAGTGAGGAGACGTTTATGAATATAACGGCTTGGCCTCGACTTCGCGTTGCCAGTGAGCGACTCCATAAGTTGCCGCGAGAGGCCGATATCGCAACTCCTTCTCGCACATATATTTTTCCGCTCCGCCGGTCGCCTAACGCTGCGGCCACGACATCGGTCTAAGGCGACCGGCTTAGCGGAAAACGTATGGTGCTCCCTCTCGTACCTGGCATCCCGCTCCAACTCATGGATTCGCTGGCCGCTGGTCGCCTTAGACCAATGTCGTGGCCGCGGCATAAGAATTATCCAAGGCGTAAGTCCGACTCTATCTCCCAGATGGGATATTGCAATGGAGTTGAGCGAACTCGGCGGTGGTGTAACACGGCGCGAAGTAGCGCGTCACGAAGCAGCAGCCCTTGCCGAGGAACGGCCTGAAGAAGCGGAGGCAGCGTTCCTCCGCGCCGGCGCACCCGACGACGCGGTGCGCATGTGGCTCACGCGCGGCCACCACCAGCGGGCGCTAGTACTTGCGGAGCAACATGCCACCCATTTGGTTAGTTTGTTAAAGGTTTTTCCCATTATATTTTGTTCCTGGAGAGACCACAATCTACTAATGAGATTCAGTTTAGGACCTAATCTGAATCTCGATGTGTCAGTTCCATAGAATAACTGTCAAAAAGTGACAGGGCGAACCTAAACTGAATTGCATTTATGAGATCACGGTAGCCCCCCTGATGGTGAGGATAACGATAGCATATGTTGAACAGTCATGTTGATGTTGCAGATAATTTGGACCGATTCTGTCATAATAATTTACAATTTTAGTAGTTCAAGGTAATTATATACTATGAATCAGCTCTATAAATGGACCTCCTTTTTTTGGATGGACTTTTGCTGCTAATTGTACGTACTTATACCAGCTCGTGATTGGTTGTGGTAGTGGTGGTACACGTATCTGGTGGTTGGTCTGTAAAGTTTGCCTCCCCCGTCAGGTCTTTTGTATACTGTGTATCAACAACTGTATTTTTCCGGGACAAATTGACGAAACAATGTAGCTAAGCTTGCACGAATGAGGAGTGTCTTTTCAAAAGGGCTTACTTCCACTACGTCGACAAGGGTTATGTTTCTATGTGTTCATAAAATAAATAATCTCTATTGACAAAGTGGAAAATTTTGAAAAGACACTCCTCAATGGCCGATTTTACTTGAAGTTAATCATTATGTATGCCGTGTGGTGACGGCAGTAAGAATACATTTGTCACCACCCCAACTCCTCCTGCGGGTGTCGTAACGTAAGAGTCGACTAAGGGATTGAAGTGTCACTGACCATTTTACAAGATTGATGATGGCCAGCAGCGTCATCATTAGTGGACACATTACTGCGATCGCCAATCCGCTTGCCCAGCGTGGCGATTATGGGCATTTACCTCCTAATGCGTCTATACGCATAGTTAATAGGAGAGGCCTACGTCCAGCAGTGGACTAACATAGGCTGATGATGATGATGATGATGAATCATGATGTCAGGTTGAGGAAGTGCTAGTCGAAGGCGCAAGAGCAGCTGCCGAGCGCGGAGACCTGCCTCAGTTCGAGACTCTGATGATACGGGCCAATAGGCCAAGGGAAGTGGTGCAGCATTACAAAGATCTTGGTGAGTCTTCTCTATTTATTCAATCGTATGACTACAATCTAGTCGCTTGCAAATTAACACTCTTATTTATATACGTCTCGTAACTTACCATGCTGATTAGTATGTTGTGTGTTTCTTTCCGTCTTACCAATATTTCTATAAGACGGAAAGGGACAAACTATACCTATCGGATTGTTAAGTTAGGAGACATTTATAAATAAGAGGATAAGTCTTCTCTCCCCCCCCACATATAATTGATGAATACGTACTTATTCTACTTAGGTACTCAGGTACTTTGGAGGAGACGCAGTATTTTTGTCTTGCTTTCCTCTATGTCAAATGCTGCCAACGCATAAATCATAACTTATGTAATTTTTGAGAACAGATAACTGCTTTGACGTTCAAATAAGTCAAATGCGTTGAAAAATTACTTTATCACAATCGAATGTTTTGGCATGTTTAGAGCTATGGGAGGAGGCGACCCGAGTTTCGCGAGAGTATCTTCCGGACAGCGCAGAACCGGTGCCATCGGCGGTGCCACCCTTGCTTCAGAGGGCTGCGGAACACGCCGATCGGTGAGTTGATTTACTATTTTTTTACGTCTATAGCCCTATAGTAAACGGCACATGTAAGTATAATTATATGCCCATTGCCCATGTACTAAATGCCTGGGTGACAATTGGAGGAGTCATCATGACATACGAGCCCCGATGCAGTGGAGTTCGTCTAGTTCGAAACAATTTTTACAAATTTTTGAATATTTTAAAAATGATCACATTATGTTAATGATAAATTGTATGAACGTTAGTCATGGTTAATGTACTACATTTCAAGATACACAACAATCTGAAGTACGCTTTTGTTGTTTAATAAATCGATTTTAACAAACCGGTGTCTAAATTATATTTTCGTTCACCACCGTAATTCTGCGCTTATAAGCTTGACGCAAAATTCGCAGTGCATCAGGTGTACCATGTCCTCTTTAATATTAATGGCGTTCTTTACATTCATTGATTATTTAAAAAATTAAAACTTGTGGAAAAAATTTAAAAAAATTCCTCTCGCGAAATAGTTTTTTCTTTATTCTTATTTATTAAGTCCAAATATTTTATACTCAAAGAAACTATTTTAGTACTACTATTGAATAGTGAAGGTTTTGTCTCTAAACCTTTTCCCCCGGATGAACGGGATAATC
Organism: Thaumatotibia leucotreta; assembly: GCA_025490895.1. Lineage (NCBI taxonomy): Eukaryota > Metazoa > Arthropoda > Insecta > Lepidoptera > Tortricidae > Thaumatotibia > Thaumatotibia leucotreta. The sequence goes on from JALPQI010011083.1 coordinate 21,994, forward strand.
TCGAAAAACTGTCTAACTGGACGAGAACATACAGGGTGGAAAAAGATTTTGGGTCAGTGAGGGCAGCTACCAGATCCCGTGTAGCTACGCGAAAATGGTCTTAGAAGACCTTCCCGCGATTTTCGATTAAAGAAGATTAGCGTTTTCAGATTTTGGAAAAAGTATACAGGGTGCGAGGAAATGGTAATTTTTGAGAAACTTTTTTTTTGATGCCAATCGATCCTGTTTCTGTTCAGGATCAAAAGCTTGTATCGGACCAAAAAAAAATTTTCGGCCAGAAAAGCCACAAATCGAGATTTTAAATTCTCATACAAATTGTATGAAAATTAAAAATTATTTTTCACCCTTATTTTTCTATACCTATCGATTCCATTCCTACCCAGTACCAATAGTTTCCTACGGGTCAACTTATGGCAATGTACAAAAAATCCAAATTTTCAAGAAAACCGTTTTCATACTTTTACTATGGAAAAAAAAGTGAAACCTTAATTACTTTATCTGTCACGATAATTAGTCCTATGCTAAATGATAATAATAATACTGTATGAAATCATTAGCAACATTAATTAGCGTCACAGATAATAATAATAATAAATAAATAAATAATAAATATCTTTATTTACCCAAACACAGAAGTTACAATTTTATCTGGCGATGTCCGGTGTGCCCCAAACTAGGCTGAGCCTGTATCTTGGGACCCACTGAGTGCGTTTACAAAACATTCGTGTTTCAAAGTTATTGATAGGATCGGTAATTAAATTTGTTAGCATTGATAACTTAATATTTCCTAAGCTAATAATTAAAACACATGCTAAGAACAATTCATAAAAATAAAATATATATATATATATATTAAAAGGGTAGGATAGTGGAAAACAGTGAGGGGGGTCTGAGTGAGTGAATGTGTGATGTGTGAATGTGAGTGTTGATGATAGGTGTGATGCGAGTGTGATTACAAGGCTTGACTCTCTATATACATGGTTGAAGCAAATCTTCTGTATCACTGTAAGAGAGAGAAGCAAACCATTTTTTTAAAGTAGCCTTAAGTTTGTAAATCGTCAGTGATTTTATCTCACAAGATTCACCGCGCGCGGTGATTTACAAACTTAAGGCTACTTTAAAAAAATGGTTTGCTTCTAAACAGCATTATATAGGAATGGGTGCATGTAATGAGCGGAACGTCTAGCATGTACGGATTTGACGACTGGAACTGGTGCTCTGTAAACTCGCCTGCTCATAATTTGGTCTTTCAAAGGAGACTTAGCGATGCTTCGGTGGACTCTAACGACTGCATTGAGGATGTATAATTGCCGTACCCGAAGGTAACCAGTTTCTTTGTACAATGTGTCAGTTGAGAATCGGAAAGGCCTTTTCAGCATCACCTTAATTACCGCGCGTTGAGCACGTTCTAGCTCGAGCAGAGCCGTCTTCCCTGCGCTGCCCCATACCGCAATACAGTACTGTATAATCGACTGACACATCGCATGATAAACTATCCGCAGTACATCAGGAGACGAACAGTCCCGCAGCCGTTTAACCAGGTATATTACTTTCCTAACCTTCTTGGATAGACCATTTATGTGTTGCTTGAAGGAAAGATTAGCATCGACTTCAAGACCGAGGTACTTTACAGTACTACACCGGCCCATAATTCTACAAGAGCAACGGGCGTAGTTTCTTTTACATCGATGCATTTTAAGATGTAGGGTATCGGGAGCAGAGGCAGCTGCCGTTTTTGAGAAGGGAATATACTGGCTCTTGTCTAAATTTAGGGTGAGGAGATTGGCATCGAGCCAGTCAGCCACCCTGGACAGTCCGCACTCAGCAGATGTATAAGCCTGCTCCCAACTTTTGCCATGGAATAGAACTACAGTATCGTCAGCATAACAAATGACTTCGGAGTTTGCAATAGACAGCTGGAGAAGGTCATTAATATATATGACGAAGAGGGTGGGACCGAGGATGCTACCCTGTGGCACACCAAACTGAATAGGAGCCTCGCAGCTAAGAGATTCCCCAACTCTAACGATTTGTCGTCTACTCGTAAGGTAACTTGAGAACCAGTTAAGGGGCGTTCCTCGTATACCCATCGATTCCAGCTTTTTCAGTAGAATGCAATTTGAGACTGTGTCGAACGCCTTTGTCAGATCCAAGAAAACACCTAAGCAGCATTCATTATTATCCAGGTGACTAGAGATTGCATTTGTTAGAGTAAGTGCAGCTTCTTCTGTCGACTTGTTAGCCCTAAAACCAAATTGCCGATCAGAAAGTAAGCAATTATGCTCCAGATATTTTACTAGCCTAGTGTTTACAATTTTTTTCTAGGATTTTAGAAAAAATAGAAAGCAATGATATGGGCCTGTAGTTCGTTGGTAAATTCTTGGATCCACTTTTGTAAATCGGCGATACTACTGCCAATTTCCAGCAATCAGGAAAGCACCCATACTCCAAACTAAGATTGATTATGTGAACAAAAGGCTCAAGAATAGCATTTTTAACTTCTTTAATTAATAACGGATTAATCCTGTCGAATCCAGGTGCACTATCAGTCTTCAAATGTCTTATTATTCTATCAACTTCATCAATATCAGTCGGCCGCATGAAAAAAGTGTTCTGGACAATATTAGTGGGTACGAATTTTTTCGCTAAAGAAGACTGTGTTTCGCTAAGTCCGGATAGTATCTGATCCGCCAACCTCATGCCTGCTGTGGTAAAATCGATGTTGCATTCATCAAGAGATTCTTGCACAGAGTTGCGAATTTTTGTCAGTTCAATAGGGTCACAATTCACGTTCGGAGTTTGGCATATGGTTTTAATGGTAGACCATAGTTTTTTGGGTCTGCCTTTGAATTCATTTATTTGTTTGGCCTGATAGTTCGATTTCAAATTGTATAGCAGATTGGCACAAAAATTCCTATAGTTAGTGTAAGTTTTCCGCAAGATCTGATCATTGGGTGCAGCCCTCGTTTGTTTGTGGAGTTTATCCCTGTGTTTAATGCACCTAATTATGCCAGGAGTGACCCAAGGTTTTAAATTAAATTTAGTGCGACTTAATTTTACTCTTTTTGTGTGTCTTTCAATTGATAACCTTAAGACAGCATTGAACCTTTCGGTCGCAATGTTGACATCACTACTTTCCTTTACAGTACTCCAATCGACCAGTTCTAATTCCCCACTGACTTCTCTGTAATTTGTCTTAAGAACCCAACGGCTTCTTCTTTGTTCATTGGAACCAGGGCACAGTAGACCAGCCATCACTATATCGTGGTCTGTGATCGAACACTTGCAAACAATTCCCACTGATGTGACATTAGTTTTGATAAAAATGTGGTCTAAACAAGCTTCGTTCCTAGTTGGTTCAGTGATAGCAGGCAAAAACCCGTGCGCAGACATTATGTATAAGTATTCCGAGTGGTTGCTGACAGTAGAGTTGTTGCTGATATCAATATTGATATCTCCAGCTATTATGACCTGCGGCGAACGAATTTCACCCAATACAATATCCAGCGAGCTTAAAAAGTTACTTATATTTGTAAAGGACGGTGATCTATAAATCCCTATTGCTACCGTTTGACCTTGGATATTAATAGCAAGACAGTTTGCGTCATCAATACTAGGTTCTGCGCACGTTACCGAGAGTGTGTCCTTAACATAGGCCACCACTCCGCCACATTTGTTTATTATTTTAGATGTATGAAACATTTGATAGCCAGGTAGCTGGTCTATAACTGAACCCTCATGCAACCAACATTCTGTGAGAATAATAACATCGTAATTAATGTTTAACCTTTTTAGGGATACAAAAAATGAGTCAAAATTGCGATTCAGGCTTCTTATATTCAGACTTACAATTTTAAGGTTATGTTGAGGAGTCAAGTACTTTTGGCAATCTTCTAAGTTGTCTAATGAGTGATATTTAATTACCAGATCGCTATCCAGCTCATGCACTAGGTCAAGTAATGCCATCAATGCATGAGCTGGGGAGCAGTACTGAAAGCAAAAGCCCGGCTGTCACCATCCCAATGTAATATACCTACATGGTTTTTTTCCCTCGCAGTGTGTGCTATGTGTGCGATGTAGTGTGTGGAGTGCATATGTATGTCAGAAATGAAGAGAATTACTATAATACAACAAAAATTTGCAAAAAGTGTTACATATGAATTTAAGGATTTACTAGGATTACAATGCTTAGACCTAAATTCCTGAACGAAAAGCTTCTGGTTCCATGCCGTCATTGTTGCTCCGGGATCACGCGATGTCCACACCCGAGACGGAGCCAAGAAACTGATCGAGGTCTGCTGCGGTGCGAATGTGAATCGCGGCACCACCTTCTTGTTGACGAATGAAAACTGATCCGTTCCTCGTCCAGCAGTACGAGTATTTGTAGCCCGCCTGGCTAGAGTGGCTGCGGGCGTCTCGAAATAACAAGCGGTTAGCTTTGGTAAGGGCTCATGCATAAATCATGTGAGGTTTTTTTGGCTACTTTTTGACCCCCCCTCCCCCATGGTGATGTTTGGTGAGTTTCTTGGCTAGACCCCCCCCCCCCCTAGCAGTCTCACGTGTTGTCAACTTTTCACGTTCGCTAGCCGAAATTCACAATATTTCTTAGTTTGTTTATCGTAGAAAAATACACGTGAGGTCTCCTTGTACCCCCCCTCCCCTACCGTCATCTTTCGTGATGTTTTCTTGGACCCCCCTCCCCCCCTATAGGACCTCGCGTGATTTATGCACAAGCCCTAAGCCTTTCGTTTACAAAAAGTCTTTGTGATGGGCCGGCCACCTCAACAATATCGGAAGATGTTAAGTTCCGCCTGGATTTGGCTGCCTTTAAAATCGCATTTCTTTTTGTGCGTCTCAATAATCGCACTACCAAAGGCCGTGATTTAGAATTGCCAGACTCCTGCTCCTTGCCAGACTTTCGGCGGCGGGGCCCGACTCTAACAGCGAAGTCTAAGTCTTCTTCCTTGATTTCAATACCGATCTTCGACGCAACACACATTGCAATATGAACAGCGTTCTCATTGGGCATTTCAGGGACCCCCATTATTTCAATTTCATTTTGGGCCGATTTTTGCTCCTGGTTGCTTAGTAGTTCTTCCAATTGGCCGATCCGGTTTTTAAGACGACTGTTTTCAAGTTCTTGTTCTTCAAAATGTTTTACTTTCGTTTCCACCGCCACCAGTCTAGATTCCAGGACACCCAGACGTGCGCAACATTTTGTGAAACAGTCAGTCAGGTCTTTAAATTTCTCACTCATGTCTTCACGCAGAAATCTAATTTCTTCTGTTAACTTCGCGATTGCGTCAACATCAGTGTTAGGCGGGTTTGGGGGGACCATGCGGTTTTGAGAGCGTAGAGTTACATGGGTCATTATCACTTAGTAGTAACGCACGTAGTCGGTGCCAATGACCAGGAAATAGGCAGGCCTTAAATAGGGTCCAAAAATATAATAGCACTTTAATAAATGCGCACAAACTAAGGAGCACACAGAACTTGCTCAAAAACCGTTCTGCAACCCTCGCTAATAAAAACTCCCACACTAACCGGTGCGTCAGACGCCGCGACCAAAAGAGCTCAAGCGCCGTGTATATCGCGTACTTACGCGTTTAGGTCGGGAAGGTTGATAACAAGTCCGCTCGGGTACTCAAAACAGTTTCTATTGAAATTTTTGGATATTTCTTTGTATTTACGCTTTGCACTAACACTATTTGATTGAATTAATATCACATATCTGTTCAATATTTTAGTAAGCACTGACATCGGTTTAAATCATTACTTTAAACATTATTAAATTAAAAAATTTGTAGGAGCGTTACACAACAACTTCTCGCTATCCACGTCCGAGGGTAGACCCCAAATAATGTAATAAATTTTCACTTTTTTCCCATAGTAAATGTAAGTTTTTTTTTTATTTTTGTTTTTTTTTACGTTGCCGTAAGTTGACCCCTAGGAAACTATTGGTACTGGATAGGAATGGAATCGATTGGCATAAAAAAATTAAGCGTGAAAAAATAATTTTAATTTTCATACAATTTGTATGGAAATTTTAAATCCCGATTTGCGGCTTTTCTAGCCGAAAATTTTTTTTTGGTCCCATACAAGCTTTTGATCCTGAACAGAAACAGGACCGATTGGCATCAAAAAAAAAGTTTCTCAAAAATGACCATTTCCTCGCACCCTGTATACTTTTTCCAAAATCTGAAAACGCTAATCTTCTTTAATTGAAAATCGCGGGAAGGTCTTCTAAGACCATTTTCACGTAGCTACACGGGATCTGATAGCTACCCTCACTGACCCAAAATCTTTTTCCACCCTGTATATGCATCGGGGCTCGTAAACCATCCTAAGCTTCGGAAACATTTCCAATAATTCAATAAATAAATACACTTATTTCAGGTTTCAGAGATAAATACTTACTAATTCGTTTTTGGCTACACAACAAAGTGGCTTCCTTGTATCAGTTGTATCGTCAGATCAAGCGTAAAACTCTGCAGGTTGTCCCGGAACTGCCGAAATAATAAACGTCGGGCCTGTAATTAAGTTATTTCCAACATCGCCGCGTCTATCATTTTGATCTTATTTACACGTTTACTGATTAGGTAACGTGAGTCTGAGTAGGTCGACAGGGGCGTCTCGTCGTTGCCTACAATATTTTTTTACAATCGCTATAAAATGTTATTCGAAAGTTTGTTTCTTAGTTGGTTAGTTATTCTTCACTTTTTCCGCAAATTGACATCTATTACCTATGCTTACTTTGTGTACCGAGGATAGCGTTATTCTAGCGACCATTCAAAATATTGGACTTCCTAGAAACCCTTGTCACATGTCAAACTTAGGAAGATCCAGGTGGCAAACTTCTTTATTTCATGATCTGCGTAATGTCTCAGAGGGGAGTGGTGGGAAGCCGTCCAGCTTCTATGCGAAGCCAGCGCAAGCGGCGCGGCCGGCGGAGCGACGCGGCTGGCCGAGCGAGCCGCTCTCCGCGCCGCGCGGCTGGCGCGCGACCGGCTGCAGGGCTCCCGGCGACGGGCCGCCGCTGACATGCTTGCTGCCAGGTAACTTGCTGATGTTGGTTTACTATGCGAAGCCAGCGCTAGCGGCGCGGCCGGCGGAGCGACGCGGCTGGCCGAGCGAGCCGCTCTCGCGACCGGCTGCAGGGCTCCCGGCGACGGGCCGCCGCTGACATGCTTGCTGTCAGGTAACTTGCTGATGTTGGTTAACTATGCGAAGCCAGCGCTCGCGGCGCGGCCGGCGGAGCGACGCGGCTGGCCGAGCGAGCCGCTCTCGCGACCGGCTGCAGGGCTCCCGGCGACGGGCCGCCGCTGACATGCTCGCTGCCAGGTGACTTGCTGATGTTGGTTTACTATGCGAAGCCAGCGCTAGCGGCGCGGCCGGCGGAGCGACGCGGCTGGCCGTGCGAGCCGCTCTCGCGACCGGCTGCAGGGCTCCCGGCGACGGGCCGCCGCTGACATGCTTGCTGCCAGGTAACTTGCTGATGTTGGTTTACTATGCGAAGCCAGCGCTAGCGGCGCGGCCGGCGGAGCGACGCGGCTGGCCGAGCGAGCCGCTCTCGCGACCGGCTGCAGGGCTCCCGGCGACGGGCCGCCGCTGACATGCTTGCTGTCAGGTAACTTGCTGATGTTGGTTTACTATGCGAAGCCAGCGCTAGCGGCGCGGCCGGCGGAGCGACGCGGCTGGCCGAGCGAGCCGCTCTCGCGACCGGCTGCAGGGCTCCCGGCGACGGGCCGCCGCTGACATGCTCGCTGCCAGGTGACTTGCTGATGTTGGTTTACTATGCGAAGCCAGCGCTAGCGGCGCGGCCGGCGGAGCGACGCGGCTGGCCGAGCGAGCCGCTCTCGCGACCGGCTGCAGGGCTCCCGGCGACGGGCCGCCGCTGACATGCTTGCTGCCAGGTGACTTGCTGATGTTGGTTTACTATGCGAAGCCAGCGCTAGCGGCGCGGCCGGCGGAGCGACGCGGCTGGCCGAGCGAGCCGCTCTCGCGACCGGCTGCAGGGCTCCCGGCGACGGGCCGCCGCTGACATGCTCGCTGCCAGGTGACTTGCTGATGTTGGTTTACTATGCGAAGCCAGCGCTAGCGGCGCGGCCGGCGGAGCGACGCGGCTGGCCGAGCGAGCCGCTCTCGCGACCGGCTGCAGGGCTCCCGGCGACGGGCCGCCGCTGACATGCTTGCTGCCAGGTGACTTGCTGACGTTGGTTTACTATGCGAAGCCAGCGCTAGCGGCGCGGCCGGCGGAGCGACGCGGCTGGCCGAGCGAGCCGCTCTCGCGACCGGCTGCAGGGCTCCCGGCGACGGGCCGCCGCTGACATGCTCGCTGCCAGGTGACTTGCTGATGTTGGTTTACTATGCGAAGCCAGCGCTAGCGGCGCGGCCGGCGGAGCGACGCGGCTGGCCGAGCGAGCCGCTCTCGCGACCGGCTGCAGGGCTCCCGGCGACGGGCCGCCGCTGACATGCTTGCTGCCAGGTGACTTGCTGATGTTGGTTTACTATGCGAAGCCAGCGCTAGCGGCGCGGCCGGCGGAGCGACGCGGCTGGCCGAGCGAGCCTCAGTATAGTCTTTATGCCCCGGCCACGACATTGGTCTAAGGCGACCAGCGGCGAGCGAATCCATGAGTTGGAGCGGGATGCCGATATGGGTACGAGAGGGAGCACATCGTTTTCCGCTAAGCCGGTCGCCTTAGACCGATGTCGTGGCCGCGGCGTTAGAGAGTGGTAGGAAGCCACTCAGCTTCAATGCGAAGCCAGCGCAAGCAGAGTGACGCCGCTGGCGTGCGACCGTCTGCAGGGCACCCGGCTGCTAGCTAACTTGCTGCTTGTGCATTTTTAGGCTATTTGGACTGCGTTGCTGCCACTTGCTGGCCAATGACCGGCTGCTGTTAGGTAACGGGGAAACAGAGAATATGTATCTCCTATTTTGGATTTTGTATCGCGAAAAGGAAAACGTAAGTTACATTCCTATAGACAACATTTTGAAGTCTCATAAATCGATAAATTTCTTATGAACATTCTTTGTACAAACAGCAACACTCCTAACTGACCATTAAAGACAGAGCAGAGAGAAAATGAAAGAAATAAATATATTTATGTTATGTCAACTTCAAATTAAATAATACACGGGAATGTTTATTGTTCGCACTGTTCGCAACTTGGTCGAATAATACAAATCGGGTTCCGAAATCTTATGAGACTGGTATCACGACTTCGGCCGAACTGTGTTGACCAATGGGGCGGGCCTTGCTACGGTTAACCAATGATCGCTCGCGGTTTCTTCAGAAGGTGACATTACCATGGTTACGTAATAACAAAAACGTTTAACCAATGATTGATCCCGATTTTTCCGGAAGCTGACGTTACTATAGTTACGTTATTATATAATTATTTTTCGTTCGTAATTATGTTTCGTTATTATATAACATCCGCTTTAGTCCTGGAGACGTTAATCTAACTTCAGAGCCGGTAATTTGACTGCTAAGCTGCTATGTAGAAATTTTCGTTTTCTGAGTTCATTTTCCTTTCAACGGCTGTCACTGTCAGATATTTTTTCAAAGTTAGAATTTCAGCCAGAAGCTATCAAGTCTCTATTAAACATTTGTATGGCTACTGACAGATTAAAGGATTATAGGTAGACTGTCAAACGTCTATCTACCCTATTTCCACAAAGGTTACATAAGTATTCAACTAACGTCAACTAAGAGATGTGACGAATGATAATAAAGACAGCAAATAGCATTTGTCTCTGTCAATGAAAAAATATTTTAAAATTGCCCGATATATCTTGACTTGATAAAATACCTCGCCTATTAATGTTAGATAAATCATGGCATTCGATTTGAAGAAAACATGCTTTTTTTATATGGTTTATATTTTTTGTTACATTTATAAATAAATTCTTGTTGACCTCGTAAAATCATTAATAAAGTACTAAACGGTTTTAGACAAATCTATGAAGAACTGTCGTTATCCAGTTTCCACTAGGAACAGCGACATCTAGCGTCTAATAATGGCCGATAGTTAATTCTTAATTTTCGTAGACGAAGGAATCTTTATTATGTCAACTAGTTTTCAAATACTGAAATTTTGACGCAACAAAGATGACATAGCATCGGGGACCATCGGAAATGTCGCGATCGTTTCTACTAACGAAAAATACCGAACCCATAATATTACACGACCAAATTGCATCCTTTGCCAAGTGGCTCAACATTCCTATGTAACTGACATGTGACTGTAAGTGTGATTCTCTTTCATGCAATATTTCCAATTTCTGAAGTGTATACCTAGCTGTGTTGCTGTTTGTACATGCTGAAATACCTACAGCTATTACTTTATATTCGTATTAGGTTTGCTGCTATCGGCCAACCAGAGGTTGGGGAACAGCTACGAGAAGCTCTCGCAGATGGTGCAACCGACGATGAGGAAGCTCCAGGTAATTTCTCCTCTATTTCTTAATTTTCTTATTATTAAACGCTCGTATTCCAGACGTGTAACCACGTACGAGGAAACTATTAGAAAAAATAAAAACGGCGGCACACAAGAGGTTAATTCAATTTGTCAGTTTACCAGTGTAACCGAGTGTTTCCATGCGATTGTTTATGCGTTTTCATTGTTCATTTCATTACCACCACCATTTTATTTGCCGTTTTATAAAAGCAAATAGGATTATAATGACATTAATGACAGAATAGCAGATAAACATGCTACAAGATAACCGAAAATGACTCCACTAAACGCTGTTCGTCAATAATGTAGGAATGGTAATGATTCGATTAGTGTGGCAGAATAGCCGCACGGAACTATAGCAAGCCTCGTTTTTAGGTGTTTCCACAGAGTATGAAGTCGAGGAACCGGGCCCAGCAATTCAAATGTTGGAGCCAGATGCCGAAGCAGAGGCTTTGGAGCGGTTAGCGCGAGCTGGCAACTGGCAGCGATGTTTGGCTCATGCTGGTTCTAAGGCGCCTCATTATGCCCTAAGATATGTTGCACATCTCTTCAAGACACACTCTGTGAGTATTGGGAGCCTTTCTTACGATCTGTTATTCAGCGCTATTATGGCGCTTTGAATAGGGTTTTCAAAGGGAAGCTATAACTACGAAAATGAATATCTCAACTTGTAGAAGAAAAATAACGTAGTTTTTGTAAGAACTCTTCTGGAGTGCACGGGTCATTGTCAGTCGAAAAAACAAAACTTGTCCACTCGGTGGTCAAAAGTTAACGACTTTTATAAATCTATGTTACGATTTAATTGCATTACTCTGTTCGCTGGGCTAGAGACCGGGGAACCTAGTTGTACAGTCAATTGTTTTATCTCAAAACTAGTACAGGAATTTCTTAACTTTAGGTATGTCCACCGAAAACACGGTAAACTAAATCTGACAATGATCCTCACGTCTTAGGCGGGAGGATCTGTAAAATAAGCTTTGTCCCTTCTGAAAGTTTAGTGAAGACTGCTAATTTAAGTATTGCTTGATTGGCTTTGGGTCTGTCCAATTAGTTTTGCTTCGTGTAGAGTTTAACATTAATCACAGATATTTCATAGCGCATGGAAGGCGTGGACATAGAAAGCGAAGAAGCCCCCGAAGCACTAACCCAAGCCTTAGACACGCTTCGTCAATATATTGGCGACGGAACT
>JALPQI010011084.1:0-39921 GCA_025490895.1 Thaumatotibia leucotreta
TCGAATAAAAATTTAAGGTCTTGAATTAAATACACATTTTTGACAACGGCATACGAAAGGTTAAGTCGATAATTGCTCGACATGTTTCGATCCATTTCTAAATGGATAAGTGAGTAACCCTTTTGATAAATATTTAAATATTTTTGAGTCTCATGTTAGTTATAATTCTAAAATTTTCTTCGTTTACCGCGAGGTTTACACAATTGTTTTGTATCCTTATATTAATTATATGGATTTAACGTCCATATTTACCAGAGTTGGACATACGGAACACCGAAAGAATTGATAACTGTTATTAGTCTTATGGATTTAGCCCAAAGTACATTTAGAACCATCCGTCGACAATTTCGTAATTGTAAACGTTGGCAGATACGACGCGACGACGCCGGACGCGACGTGGCTGTGCGTGTTCTGCGCGCGCGGGCCGCACGCCGCCGGCCTCGGCGACCTGTTCGGGCCCTACCCTCTGGAGACCGACTGCGATGAGTACAGGTACGTAATATGTACTAATCCTTACTTAGAGATGCCGTTACATTTTGGTGCCGTGACCAGGATTTCAAATGTTTTTATTAGAAAACTACAATATTTTAGATCTGTTGCTTAGGGGTGCCGTTACATTTTGGTGCCGTGACCAGGATATCAGTATTACACGTATTTCATTATAGAACTACTTCAATCACTTCTATTTTGTATCTCCCAAAACTAGTTGTTTTTTGATGCAATGATTATTGATGACAGAATGTACATACATACACGTATTTAGAAACAATGAATGCTTACAGAGCGTTGGACGAAGCGACGCGGCGGAAGTACTCGGCGGCGGGCTCCGTGTGGCTGCACCAGGCGTGCGCCGTGTGGGCGCCCGGCCTGCTCGCGGCCGGGGCGCGTCTGTGGGGGCTCGCGAGTGAGTATACAGAGCGGTGGACGAAGCGACGCGGCGGAAGTACTCGGCGGCGGGCTCCGTGTGGCTGCACGAGGCGTGCGCCGTGTGGGCGCCCGGCCTGCTCGCGGCCGGGGCGCGTCTGTGGGGGCTCGCGAGTGAGTATACAGAGCGGTGGACGAAGCGACGCGGCGGAAGTACTCGGCGGCGGGCTCCGTGTGGCTGCACGAGGCGTGCGCCGTGTGGGCGCCCGGCCTGCTCGCGGCCGGGGCGCGTCTGTGGGGGCTCGCGAGTGAGTATACAGAGCGGTGGACGAAGCGACGCGGCGGAAGTACTCGGCGGCGGGCTCCGTGTGGCTGCACGAGGCGTGCGCCGTGTGGGCGCCCGGCCTGCTCGCGGCCGGGGCGCGTCTGTGGGGGCTCGCGAGTGAGTATACAGAGCGGTGGACGAAGCGACGCGGCGGAAGTACTCGGCGGCGGGCTCCGTGTGGCTGCACGAGGCGTGCGCCGTGTGGGCGCCCGGCCTGCTCGCGGCCGGGGCGCGTCTGTGGGGGCTCGCGAGTGAGTATACAGAGCGGTGGACGAAGCGACGCGGCGGAAGTACTCGGCGGCGGGCTCCGTGTGGCTGCACGAGGCGTGCGCCGTGTGGGCGCCCGGCCTGCTCGCGGCCGGGGCGCGTCTGTGGGGGCTCGCGAGTGAGTATACAGAGCGGTGGACGAAGCGACGCGGCGGAAGTACTCGGCGGCGGGCTCCGTGTGGCTGCACGAGGCGTGCGCCGTGTGGGCGCCCGGCCTGCTCGCGGCCGGGGCGCGTCTGTGGGGGCTCGCGAGTGAGTATACAGAGCGGTGGACGAAGCGACGCGGCGGAAGTACTCGGCGGCGGGCTCCGTGTGGCTGCACGAGGCGTGCGCCGTGTGGGCGCCCGGCCTGCTCGCGGCCGGGGCGCGTCTGTGGGGGCTCGCGAGTGAGTATACAGAGCGGTGGACGAAGCGACGCGGCGGAAGTACTCGGCGGCGGGCTCCGTGTGGCTGCACGAGGCGTGCGCCGTGTGGGCGCCCGGCCTGCTCGCGGCCGGGGCGCGTCTGTGGGGGCTCGCGAGTGAGTATACAGAGCGGTGGACGAAGCGACGCGGCGGAAGTACTCGGCGGCGGGCTCCGTGTGGCTGCACGAGGCGTGCGCCGTGTGGGCGCCCGGCCTGCTCGCGGCCGGGGCGCGTCTGTGGGGGCTCGCGAGTGAGTATACAGAGCGGTGGACGAAGCGACGCGGCGGAAGTACTCGGCGGCGGGCTCCGTGTGGCTGCACGAGGCGTGCGCCGTGTGGGCGCCCGGCCTGCTCGCGGCCGGGGCGCGTCTGTGGGGGCTCGCGAGTGAGTATACAGAGCGGTGGACGAAGCGACGCGGCGGAAGTACTCGGCGGCGGGCTCCGTGTGGCTGCACGAGGCGTGCGCCGTGTGGGCGCCCGGCCTGCTCGCGGCCGGGGCGCGTCTGTGGGGGCTCGCGAGTGAGTATACAGAGCGGTGGACGAAGCGACGCGGCGGAAGTACTCGGCGGCGGGCTCCGTGTGGCTGCACGAGGCGTGCGCCGTGTGGGCGCCCGGCCTGCTCGCGGCCGGGGCGCGTCTGTGGGGGCTCGCGAGTGAGTATACAGAGCGGTGGACGAAGCGACGCGGCGGAAGTACTCGGCGGCGGGCTCCGTGTGGCTGCACGAGGCGTGCGCCGTGTGGGCGCCCGGCCTGCTCGCGGCCGGGGCGCGTCTGTGGGGGCTCGCGAGTGAGTATACAGAGCGGTGGACGAAGCGACGCGGCGGAAGTACTCGGCGGCGGGCTCCGTGTGGCTGCACGAGGCGTGCGCCGTGTGGGCGCCCGGCCTGCTCGCGGCCGGGGCGCGTCTGTGGGGGCTCGCGAGTGAGTATACAGAGCGGTGGACGAAGCGACGCGGCGGAAGTACTCGGCGGCGGGCTCCGTGTGGCTGCACGAGGCGTGCGCCGTGTGGGCGCCCGGCCTGCTCGCGGCCGGGGCGCGTCTGTGGGGGCTCGCGAGTGAGTATACAGAGCGGTGGACGAAGCGACGCGGCGGAAGTACTCGGCGGCGGGCTCCGTGTGGCTGCACGAGGCGTGCGCCGTGTGGGCGCCCGGCCTGCTCGCGGCCGGGGCGCGTCTGTGGGGGCTCGCGAGTGAGTATACAGAGCGGTGGACGAAGCGACGCGGCGGAAGTACTCGGCGGCGGGCTCCGTGTGGCTGCACGAGGCGTGCGCCGTGTGGGCGCCCGGCCTGCTCGCGGCCGGGGCGCGTCTGTGGGGGCTCGCGAGTGAGTATACAGAGCGGTGGACGAAGCGACGCGGCGGAAGTACTCGGCGGCGGGCTCCGTGTGGCTGCACGAGGCGTGCGCCGTGTGGGCGCCCGGCCTGCTCGCGGCCGGGGCGCGTCTGTGGGGGCTCGCGAGTGAGTATACAGAGCGGTGGACGAAGCGACGCGGCGGAAGTACTCGGCGGCGGGCTCCGTGTGGCTGCACGAGGCGTGCGCCGTGTGGGCGCCCGGCCTGCTCGCGGCCGGGGCGCGTCTGTGGGGGCTCGCGAGTGAGTATACAGAGCGGTGGACGAAGCGACGCGGCGGAAGTACTCGGCGGCGGGCTCCGTGTGGCTGCACGAGGCGTGCGCCGTGTGGGCGCCCGGCCTGCTCGCGGCCGGGGCGCGTCTGTGGGGGCTCGCGAGTGAGTATACAGAGCGGTGGACGAAGCGACGCGGCGGAAGTACTCGGCGGCGGGCTCCGTGTGGCTGCACGAGGCGTGCGCCGTGTGGGCGCCCGGCCTGCTCGCGGCCGGGGCGCGTCTGTGGGGGCTCGCGAGTGAGTATACAGAGCGGTGGACGAAGCGACGCGGCGGAAGTACTCGGCGGCGGGCTCCGTGTGGCTGCACGAGGCGTGCGCCGTGTGGGCGCCCGGCCTGCTCGCGGCCGGGGCGCGTCTGTGGGGGCTCGCGAGTGAGTATACAGAGCGGTGGACGAAGCGACGCGGCGGAAGTACTCGGCGGCGGGCTCCGTGTGGCTGCACGAGGCGTGCGCCGTGTGGGCGCCCGGCCTGCTCGCGGCCGGGGCGCGTCTGTGGGGGCTCGCGAGTGAGTATACAGAGCGGTGGACGAAGCGACGCGGCGGAAGTACTCGGCGGCGGGCTCCGTGTGGCTGCACGAGGCGTGCGCCGTGTGGGCGCCCGGCCTGCTCGCGGCCGGGGCGCGTCTGTGGGGGCTCGCGAGTGAGTATACAGAGCGGTGGACGAAGCGACGCGGCGGAAGTACTCGGCGGCGGGCTCCGTGTGGCTGCACGAGGCGTGCGCCGTGTGGGCGCCCGGCCTGCTCGCGGCCGGGGCGCGTCTGTGGGGGCTCGCGAGTGAGTATACAGAGCGGTGGACGAAGCGACGCGGCGGAAGTACTCGGCGGCGGGCTCCGTGTGGCTGCACGAGGCGTGCGCCGTGTGGGCGCCCGGCCTGCTCGCGGCCGGGGCGCGTCTGTGGGGGCTCGCGAGTGAGTATACAGAGCGGTGGACGAAGCGACGCGGCGGAAGTACTCGGCGGCGGGCTCCGTGTGGCTGCACGAGGCGTGCGCCGTGTGGGCGCCCGGCCTGCTCGCGGCCGGGGCGCGTCTGTGGGGGCTCGCGAGTGAGTATACAGAGCGGTGGACGAAGCGACGCGGCGGAAGTACTCGGCGGCGGGCTCCGTGTGGCTGCACGAGGCGTGCGCCGTGTGGGCGCCCGGCCTGCTCGCGGCCGGGGCGCGTCTGTGGGGGCTCGCGAGTGAGTATACAGAGCGGTGGACGAAGCGACGCGGCGGAAGTACTCGGCGGCGGGCTCCGTGTGGCTGCACGAGGCGTGCGCCGTGTGGGCGCCCGGCCTGCTCGCGGCCGGGGCGCGTCTGTGGGGGCTCGCGAGTGAGTATACAGAGCGGTGGACGAAGCGACGCGGCGGAAGTACTCGGCGGCGGGCTCCGTGTGGCTGCACGAGGCGTGCGCCGTGTGGGCGCCCGGCCTGCTCGCGGCCGGGGCGCGTCTGTGGGGGCTCGCGAGTGAGTATACAGAGCGGTGGACGAAGCGACGCGGCGGAAGTACTCGGCGGCGGGCTCCGTGTGGCTGCACGAGGCGTGCGCCGTGTGGGCGCCCGGCCTGCTCGCGGCCGGGGCGCGTCTGTGGGGGCTCGCGAGTGAGTATACAGAGCGGTGGACGAAGCGACGCGGCGGAAGTACTCGGCGGCGGGCTCCGTGTGGCTGCACGAGGCGTGCGCCGTGTGGGCGCCCGGCCTGCTCGCGGCCGGGGCGCGTCTGTGGGGGCTCGCGAGTGAGTATACAGAGCGGTGGACGAAGCGACGCGGCGGAAGTACTCGGCGGCGGGCTCCGTGTGGCTGCACGAGGCGTGCGCCGTGTGGGCGCCCGGCCTGCTCGCGGCCGGGGCGCGTCTGTGGGGGCTCGCGAGTGAGTATACAGAGCGGTGGACGAAGCGACGCGGCGGAAGTACTCGGCGGCGGGCTCCGTGTGGCTGCACGAGGCGTGCGCCGTGTGGGCGCCCGGCCTGCTCGCGGCCGGGGCGCGTCTGTGGGGGCTCGCGAGTGAGTATACAGAGCGGTGGACGAAGCGACGCGGCGGAAGTACTCGGCGGCGGGCTCCGTGTGGCTGCACGAGGCGTGCGCCGTGTGGGCGCCCGGCCTGCTCGCGGCCGGGGCGCGTCTGTGGGGGCTCGCGAGTGAGTATACAGAGCGGTGGACGAAGCGACGCGGCGGAAGTACTCGGCGGCGGGCTCCGTGTGGCTGCACGAGGCGTGCGCCGTGTGGGCGCCCGGCCTGCTCGCGGCCGGGGCGCGTCTGTGGGGGCTCGCGAGTGAGTATACAGAGCGGTGGACGAAGCGACGCGGCGGAAGTACTCGGCGGCGGGCTCCGTGTGGCTGCACGAGGCGTGCGCCGTGTGGGCGCCCGGCCTGCTCGCGGCCGGGGCGCGTCTGTGGGGGCTCGCGAGTGAGTATACAGAGCGGTGGACGAAGCGACGCGGCGGAAGTACTCGGCGGCGGGCTCCGTGTGGCTGCACGAGGCGTGCGCCGTGTGGGCGCCCGGCCTGCTCGCGGCCGGGGCGCGTCTGTGGGGGCTCGCGAGTGAGTATACAGAGCGGTGGACGAAGCGACGCGGCGGAAGTACTCGGCGGCGGGCTCCGTGTGGCTGCACGAGGCGTGCGCCGTGTGGGCGCCCGGCCTGCTCGCGGCCGGGGCGCGTCTGTGGGGGCTCGCGAGTGAGTATACAGAGCGGTGGACGAAGCGACGCGGCGGAAGTACTCGGCGGCGGGCTCCGTGTGGCTGCACGAGGCGTGCGCCGTGTGGGCGCCCGGCCTGCTCGCGGCCGGGGCGCGTCTGTGGGGGCTCGCGAGTGAGTATACAGAGCGGTGGACGAAGCGACGCGGCGGAAGTACTCGGCGGCGGGCTCCGTGTGGCTGCACGAGGCGTGCGCCGTGTGGGCGCCCGGCCTGCTCGCGGCCGGGGCGCGTCTGTGGGGGCTCGCGAGTGAGTATACAATAGCCATGATGACTGGCAAGTCAAATCACCATCTTTTTTCGAACTGTAAGAACGATCACCACTATGGAATTTTATATGAAATACTCAAAAATGACGTCACGTTTGAGTACTGCCAAATTACTTACTCTTTTAAGTTCTTTTCAATGTATTAAATAGAAGTTCTGTACAAAAATTAGTGTAATCTACGTCTTAGTAATAATTTCTTCGTGTATTATGTCGTGCATAATGTTAAATAATTTATTTTAACTACAGTCATCATCCCTGTTCGTTATTGTGTCAACTCTTCTTCTAAGAAGTTGAGCTTCAGTTGAATCAAGTTGGAATTTGAACTATTTAAGATTATCGGTATAAAATAAGTGTTATTATATTTTAATTGTGATTTTATTTTTGACATTTAGGTCCTGTTTCACCATCTTCAAATAACATATCTATCAGATAAATGTTAGTTGATTTATTTTTCTATATGCCTGGGGAATACCATAGTGATAATTTTATCTGACTGATGTAGTTTATTTGGAAATCTATCTGTTACAGGAATCAGATGGAACAGTGCCATACTGAGGCACTGGATTTCTTTAGGTTAAATAATCATAAGACTGTAACATAAGTTGCCAATTCTTGTATGTTCTTATATTTAAGGTTTAAGCGTCCAAATATCTGCCTATAGGACTAGGTTAGACGAACAAAAAATAAACTTGATTAATTGGTTTAAAAACACACAAAAGAATTGGTAACCGAAATAGTCTTGTAAATTTACCCTTCACATTAGTTTGATACTTATTATTTTTGTAGCATATTAACGGACTCAGGGTGAATAATTGTCTTAAGCTTCTTATCCACTAAAGGCAGCCTCGGGTTGAGCGGCCTCGACTTGAAGCAAATAGCCTCAGTTTGAGGCTGCTCGCTCTAAAGCAACAGCTACGGTCCGTAGCTGTTGCTTCACGAGCGACCGTCTCCACTAAACACATGGCTCGGACTGAGGCGCCTTTGAGCATGGCACAGAGACCGACAAAATAATATATGGCTCGGCTCGCGGCGACGAATTTGTCTCGCGTCGCGGCGTGCCTCAGGTTGAGACAGTGTCTTCACTTGCGCAGCCTCGGAGAGAGTCGCCAAGAACGCAGCAACTCAGTCTTTGCTGCGAGAAAGCCCAGGCCGTTGTTACGGCCTGCGAACAGAAACAGCCAAAAATAGGCCAGTCATTTTAGCTGAAATTTGGTAAGAATCTCGGAATTCGAGATACCCAGCTTTAACTTTAACCCTAAAGTTGTCTCAAAACCTACATATGGTAGGGTGTACGCAACTATTAAATTTCAAGGTCAAAAGGTCACAAAAATCGTCTTTTTGCGCTTTTTTTGTACATATTTCTTTTCCTATGGGTTTTTTACTCTTTATATGTATAACAATATTGTAGAATACAAAATTCTCTACAACTTATGCATAAAAACATTTTTTATACGTTGAACCGTTTTCGAAATAGACGGCGGAGAGCGCGGGGTAAGAGCATCACTTGAGGTCAACCGGTGCCTCCGGTCGAAAACGCGCTATATATAGTTGAATAAATATCGATAAATCAATGATTTATAATATTTATAGTAACAATTTTTTTATGTTATATCTTTTTCTTCATACTAATTAAATCTCTATTCATTAAATAATACTTATAATTTTAAAGTGGAATCCTGAGCGAAATGAGAGTTTCAAGCGTTAGGTAACGCCCAAGACAAAAATAATTTTGATACCGTGTGACATATACCGTGATTACCGTGTTTCACACCAACTATGAGAAAAATAATAGACGTTACATATTTAATATTATTGCGTATAATGGATTCGTAATTGATTACGTACGCTTGCTATTTATTTTCATATTTCATTGTTATTTTTTAGGCTAGCAACAGAAAGTCCTTCAACAGAAAAGTGCCACTTTGATCCCTCCTAGCAGGGAAAAAAGACCCGATTCGAATAAGTGGTGTGAAATAGTAGATTGTGTTTGTGGGATCAAAACGGTATATTTCCGGCGTGGGCGTATATTGAATCCTGAATGGAGTGACGGATTACACAAAAGTGGAATCCTGAGCGTAATGAAGGATTCAAGCGTTAACGCCCAAGACGAAATAATTTTGATACTGTGTGACACATACTGCTTTTCACAACCACCTATGAGAATACTGTTACGCCGGTGGCATGATAAAAACTACAAATATGATTTTAGACACGTTAGAAGCGTTTTCAGCAGGCTGAAATGCGTTTTCAGGCCATTTCAGAAGGTCCTCTTTCACATACTACAAAATCAAATATTCACCCCAGATACCGCCGTTTTCAGGCGCCTGAAACATGTTTTCAGGCCGTTTCAGGATACCCTCTATCCGATGGCGCAATAACCTGAAAACCCGTTTTCAGGCGTTTTCAGGACCCCTTTTGGGCCTCTCAAGTACAAATCGGTATATAGCTAAATTTCCCATAGGAGTGAAAGAGAAAGCACTATTAGATAAAGACAGCATGAGAGAATGTTCTGGAAGGATGTGAATGAGACAGCTATAGAGAGAACATTCTGGACGGGTGTGAAAGAGAAACCTGTAGAAAGAGACAGCGATACTCTAGAATGTTCGCGCACCTAACTCGGGAACTTTCTAGAGTCGAATCTTCTCGTACTTTGTAGATTTGAGTTGCTAGTATAAATACACAGCATGACCCGGCCGAGGAGTAGTTTCAATTGAGACAGCGAAGAGATAACATCAAGAGCTAAGACTGCGATTCTATCGGCGAGTTTGAGAGTGTAAAAGTGTACCAGTTTGAAGTGTTAAGTGTGTGACTAATAGTGATTTCGTAAAGTGTTTGTTCTTTTAATTAGTAATTAAAGTATCAGTTTTAATTAGTGGCTTATTCATACATTTTCTATAGAAAACCCACCCCACGAACGTAACATTTGGTGTCAGAAGTGGGATAGAAAATGGGTATAACGCCACGTGACAACGAGACCGAGCCAAAAGGAGTTGTGACCCGGAGCCAAACTGCACGTGAGGAACCTGCAGCGCAGGAGGATATTGCAGTACGTGAAGAGCCTCCAGCATGTGAGGATACTGCATCCAAGCCCGGTCCGTCTGGTTTGCAGGCTAAGAGTACTCAAGACGTAGACCTCAGAACTATTCTGATTCTCCTGAAGGAGCAGTCACGCAAACAAGATGAACAGTCGCGGAAACAAGAAGAACAGTCACGGAAACAAGAAGAACAGTCGCGGAAACAAGAAGAACAGTCGAAATTGATTCTTCAAGAGTTGCACAAGGCTGCTACTGAATGGAAGCAAGAAATGTACGAAGTCCAAGGGAAGCTCAGTGACATGGAGAACAAGATTCATGTTGTAGAGGAAGCGGTTGAGCGTCGCCTCCAGAAGCTTGAATTAAAAGTAGCTAGTGGCATCAGTCCCTGCACACCTGAGATATCTGTGCCGGGAGGTGGAAAATTTAAGGCACCTCCTTTTGATGGAACATCTTCGTGGGCGGCGTACAAGCTACAGTTCGAGTCCGTGTCCAAAGCAAACGGTTGGAGTAAGGAGCAAGCGATGACGGCTCTGACGCTGGCACTTCGTGACGAGGCTCTTACAATTCTAGAAGCTCTTGGAAAAGAGCAAACTTACGACCGGCTTCTAGAAGCATTAGAAGCCCGTTACGGAGACAGTCATCTAGAACATGTCTACCGAGCTCAACTGAAAGACAGAACGCAGGGACGTAATGAGACTTTGCAACAATGGGCCCTGGAAATTGAAAAGCTGGTCAGAAAGGCATACCAACGTTCAGCTGACTCTTGGATAAAAACCATGCTGGTGCAGGCATTTGTTGATGGGATCCGAGATTTGGAAGTAAGGGCGGCAGTACGACTAGGGCACCACGAAAGCCTTAAGGATGCCGTAGCTCATGCCCTAGAAGTTGAAGCTGTACGCCAAGATCCATCAAGATCCTATAAGCTACGTGAGGTATCTGCTAGGGAGCCGATTGCACCACGTCGGGAGTTTGGGCCACGATGTTACCATTGTGGAGAACGTGGCCATATACAAACTAGTTGCCCGAAAAGAAGCAGCAGGAGAGAACGAGAAGAATCCCCTGTGACCAGGAATAAGGGCTCTGTACGACCAGAGCCGCAGCAGGGAAACGAGTAAGAGCCAGGACTAAGGGACGAGTGCTGGCTGGTGGTCGAAATGTCCCAGTAGTGATCTCACAAGTCAACGACGGGAATAGTCTGGTCGTCAAGGGAGAAATTGGTGGAATACCATGTAACCTTACTATCGACACCGGAGCTTCTCGGACGGTGATTAATTCTTGGCTTCTGAAACACCTGACTCGAGGTCATGTAGTCCAACCGAAGCATCTACAGCTGCTTACAGCCACTGGCCAGCATATTCCCATCAAGGGGGAGACAGGAGTGGATTTAAGAATCGGCAAGCACATTTATCGGCATAAAGTGATTGTTGCCGACATAATTGACGACTGTATTATTGGACTTGATTTTATGAGGTGCCATGGTTATAAAATTGACATGGAAGTTGGAGTCCTGAAAACTAGATTTGATGAGGTTCCTATGGAAGGAGGAATTAGTGGGAATGTTTACTGCTCTAGAAGAACTGTTCTCCTACCAAAGGCACAGGTTCTAGTCCCAGTGCGTTTACCAGGAACATCAAGTCAGAGAGGTCGTCGATGTGTAGTTGTAGAAAAAGTATCCAACGGTAAACCATGGATGGCAGCTCGTACGGTGGTTACAACTTCACCTGCAGCATTTGTGAGAGTTCTCAACCTCAGTGATACCAAGTGTGTCCTTAACAAAGGTACTTTGGTTGGAAAAAGTGAGGAACTCTCTTGGATACAAAGCTGTCAGGCTCCTACCAAGGATAAGGAATCTGAAGATTCCTTGCTTTCCACGGACATAGAAGGGTTGTTGGGCGAATCAAGAAATGATCTCACTCAGGAAGAGCTGGTCAAAGCACGTCAGTTATTGTTGCGGTATAGCAATGTATTCTCTGCGCATGACAGCGATATTGGAAGAACTGGCGTAGTCCAGCATGAAATCGACACTGGTGAAGTGATGCCCATTCGGCAGCGACCTCGACGAGTTCCAGTGGCACGAGAAAAGGAAGTTGAAGAAATGATCGAGGAGATGAGACGGGGCGGCATCATTGAACCTTCGACAAGCCCTTGGTGTTCCCCCGTGGTTTTGGTGAAGAAGAAGGACGGCACTATGAGATTCTGTGTCGATTACCGCCGACTGAATGATGCGACTAAGAAAGACAGCTATCCATTGCCTCGAATCGACGACACTCTAGACACTTTAAATGGAATGAAATGGTTTTCAACGTTGGATTTAAAGAGTGGGTACTGGCAGGTCGAAATCAAGGATAAGGATAAAGAGAAAACTGCTTTTTCAACTGGTAAAGGACTCTGGCAGTTCAATGTTATGCCTTTTGGTTTGTGCAACGCACCGGCAACATTCGAGAGGTTAATGGAACAAATATTAGCTAGTCTACTAGGAGATACTTGCTTGGTTTATTTGGATGACATTATCATCATTGGTAAAAACTTCGATGACCACCTTAATAAATTGGAGCAAGTATTGTCTAAGCTACGAGAGGCAAATCTGAAACTAAGCCCAAAGAAATGTTCGCTCTTCAAACAGAAAGTCAATTATTTGGGACATGTGATTTCCAAGGACGGCATCCAGACAGATCCTGAAAAGATCAGCGCTGTAAAGGATTGGCCCATACCGAGGGACAAAACTGCTGTACGTGCTTTCTTAGGACTTTGCTCATACTACAGGAGATTTGTGAAGAACTTTTCGGATATAGCAAAGCCATTGCACGAACTAACGGAAGAAAAGCGACAGTTCGACTGGACTCAGAGATGTACAGAAAGTTTCAACAACCTCAAGCAAAGACTTTGCGAAACGCCAATACTAGGATATCCAGATCCAGAAGCGGACTTTATTGTGGATACTGATGCCAGTAATACAGGCATTGGAGGAGTATTGTCACAAAAGAAGGGAGATAATGAGGTGGTAATCGCTTACTTTAGCAAATCATTATCAAAGCCAGAAAGAAATTATTGCGTCACTCGGCGGGAACTGCTGGCCGTTGTTAAGACGTTACAGCATTTCAGCAAATACCTGTTGGGGCGGAAGTTTCGGATAAGAACTGATCATGCTGCCTTGAAATGGCTGCTGGAGTTTAAAAACCCTGAGGGACAGGTAGCACGTTGGATCGAACAGCTTCAAGAATATGACTTTGTAATCGAACACCGCAGTGGAAAATCGCATGGAAATGCGGACGCCCTCTCTCGGAGGCCTTGCCCAGATGACTGCAAGCATTGTCTTAGACAAGAGGGCAAGGAATGCTTGAGGATGTTGCGAACAGACACAGTTAGTGAGGAGTGGAGCGATGAATCCATGCAACATGCACAAAAAGAAGACCCCGACATAAAGCCCATTTTTGACTGGGTTAATGCAGGCGTACCTAAACCAAAATGGTGTGAAGTAGCTCCGATGGGGACAGTTACAAAAAGCTACTGGGCGCAATGGGATAGTTTGGTCATGCATAATGGCGTATTATGCAGGAAATGGGAGTCAGCGAATGGGAAAGATGTCCACCTACAAGTTGTTGTCCCAAGGAAAAGAGTGAAAGACGTTTTAGAAAGCTACCACAACGGTACTTCTGGTGGACACCTTGGAGTTAAAAGGACTTTAATGAAAATTCGACAACGATTTTATTGGATCCACTGCCGCGAGGATGTCGATGATTGGTGTAGAAAGTGTGTAAGCTGTGCATCAGTTAAAGGACCGCATACCCGAAGCAGAGGGGCGCTCAAGATCTACAATGTTGGAGCACCTTGGGAAAGGATTGCGTTAGATGTCGCAGGCCCGTTCCCTACATCAGACTCTGGAAATAAGTACATTCTTGTTGTGATGGACTATTTCACCAAGTGGCCTGAAGTGTTTGCTATTCCCAATCAGGAAGCAGTCACAATAGCGGAAAAGTTAGTCAATGAAGTAATTTGCCGTTTTGGAGTACCCCTGGAGATACACAGCGATCAAGGCAGGAACTTTGAATCTGCGGTATTCCAAGAGACCTGTCGAATCATGGGATTGCATAAGACAAGAACTACGTCATATCATCCTCAGTCCGATGGAATGGTTGAGAGATTCAATCAGACCCTGGAGAGACATCTTGCCAAGGTAGTCGAAAGTCACCAAAAAGATTGGGACCGGCATATCCCTCTCTTTTTGATGTCATACAGGTCCGCCACCCATGAAAGCACTGCAGTTACTCCCGCATATGCCAATTTCGGAAGAGAGCTTCGTTTACCTGCTGACCTCTTAACAGGACGACCACCAGATGCTCCGAGGTCTATAACAGAGTATGTGTGCGATCTAAGAGACCGGATGGATGACGTTTATAGACTAGTTCGCGAGCACGGGCTTCAAGCTAGCACGAGGATGAAGACCAGGTATGACAGGAAGTCCAACCAAATTGGGTACGAGGAAGGCTCATTGGTGTGGCTACATAACCCTATGAGAAAGAAAGGAAAGTCTCCGAAACTGTCCCCGAATTGGGACGGGCCGTACAGAGTGGTTACGAAGATCAATGACGTTACGTATCGGATACGGAGGAATTTACGAAGCCCATGCAAGATTGTTCACGTAGACCGGCTCGCCAAATACCACGGAAATAATGATGCTCGGGACGAGCATGTCTTAGGAGGGGGTAGTGTTACGCCGGTGGCATGATAAAAACTACAAATATGATTTTAGACACGTTAGAAGCGTTTTCAGCAGGCTGAAATGCGTTTTCAGGCCATTTCAGAAGGTCCTCTTTCACATACTACAAAATCAAATATTCACCCCAGATACCGCCGTTTTCAGGCGCCTGAAACATGTTTTCAGGCCGTTTCAGGATACCCTCTATCCGATGGCGCAATAACCTGAAAACCCGTTTTCAGGCGTTTTCAGGACCCCTTTTGGGCCTCTCAAGTACAAATCGGTATATAGCTAAATTTCCCATAGGAGTGAAAGAGAAAGCACTATTAGATAAAGACAGCATGAGAGAATGTTCTGGAAGGATGTGAATGAGACAGCTATAGAGAGAACATTCTGGACGGGTGTGAAAGAGAAACCTGTAGAAAGAGACAGCGATACTCTAGAATGTTCGCGCACCTAACTCGGGAACTTTCTAGAGTCGAATCTTCTCGTACTTTGTAGATTTGAGTGGCTAGTATAAATACACAGCATGACCCGGCCGAGGAGTAGTTTCAATTGAGACAGCGAAGAGATAACATCAAGAGCTAAGACTGCGATTCTATCGGCGAGTTTGAGAGTGTAAAAGTGTACCAGTTTGAAGTGTTAAGTGTGTGACTAATAGTGATTTCGTAAAGTGTTTGTTCTTTTAATTAGTAATTAAAGTATCAGTTTTAATTAGTGGCTTATTCATACATTTTCTATAGAAAACCCACCCCACGAACGTAACAATACATATTTAATATTTATGCAAATAATCGATTCTGAAGAAATTTTTATCAATTATGAACGTACTGTTTATTTTAATATTTCGTTGTATTTTTTTAGGCTGGCAATAGAAAGTCCTTGACCTGAAAAGTGCCACTTTGGTCCCTCCTAGCAGGGAAGAAAAGACCCGTATTCGAATAGGTGGTGTGAAAAATATTTTTGCAGCAGAGCGACTCGAATATAGGGGTTTTGCCGCTTGAAACTAGTGAGTCAAATGCAATTTTGCTGTGAGATTGAAAAAAAAAATATTTTTTTCCGTATCGTTGCTTATGCTAGTCGTAGGTCATATTTTCATGCTGCGGGGTGTAATGCAAACTTCGAACATTTAAACTTCATTATAATCCGTCACTTTCATTTCGTTACGAAAAAAAAAATAGATATAGAATATATTATCTCGATTCGTCATTCGACTTTGAAACTTTCGTAGTAGGCCCTCAAAAAGCGGGAATGAATAACTCGTTCGGATGCAAAATAAAATTCTACCTCATTAACATGAATGAACTTGTATAATAATAATATTTTCTTCGGTTACCGCGAGGATTACACATGAAATAAAACTACGAAAACGGATAAACTCGCGTATATTAACTAATTTTAACTTCATTCCAACGTTTCGAACACTTTACAGGGAGTCTCAGTCATCCGCAGACCACGAACCCTCTTAATATACCCTGCTAATATACGCGAGTTTATCCGTTTTCATAGTTTTATTTCTTGTATAATAATATTAAACCTATAAAAAATCTTTAGGCGTTGCTTTGTCAGTCAATTCATTAATACCGCTCGTATCGCTGACTGGTCGCTCGGAACTGTTCTCCAAAGTCTGAACTCTCTGTTCTAGGCTACCAATACGATTACCGAGCTTCTCGACTGTGATAGTTTCTCAAAATTAGAGTTGATATTAGATAGCTCCAGACGCAATAAATATTTGTTCAACAAAAGAGCAAAGCAGATTTTTGGTGCGTGTAAATGTTGAGTCCCGAGCAAGCGAAAGATTCTATAATTGCGCGTTGAGGGATTCAAAGATACGAGATGCAAATGTGAACGCTCTCGTGTGCAAGCTCTCGCTTACATGAGCAAGGTAAGTGTTGTTAAATAAATTAATATGAAAAAATAAGTGGAATAGTTAGGAAAAAAATGATAAAATAGAATAATATAATTTATAAAAATGGACAAATAGTTATAATCATTGATTTATCGTTAGTTCCTCAACTATAGATGGCGCGTTTTCGACCGGAGGCACCATTTGACCTGAAGTGATGTTTTTACCGCGCGCTCTCCGCTGTCTATCTCGAAAACGGTTAACTGTATAAAAAATGTTTTTATGCAAGAGTTGTAGAGAATTTTATATTCTACAATATTGATTATACATATAAAGAGTAAAAAACCCATAGGAAAAGAAATATTCACAAAAAAAGCTCAAAAAGACGATTTTTGTGACCTTTTGACCTTGAAATGTAATAGTTGCGCACACCCTACCATATGTAGGTTTTGAGACAACTTTTAGGGTGTCAATATACAAGTATTTACAAAGTTACAGCTGGGTATCTCGAATTCCGAGGTGAACTTACTAAAATGACTGGACTAAAAGGGCCCTGCCCTGTAATGGCATCCTCCACACAACCAGGTGTGATGAGAAGACACGTACGTTTTGAGCCTCGGAGTGAGGTAGCCGCTTGACCCGAGGCTGCCTCTAGTGGATACACGGCTTTGAAAAATTGAGTTTATTTATTAATAAAATAATCGTCCCTCAGGCGCGGTATGGTCGGGTCGCGGCACATGGTGCGCTGTGTGTGGCCGCGGCGGCGCCGGCGTAGCGTGCGCGGCGCGCGGCTGCCGGGCCGCCGCGCACGTGCCCTGCGCACGCGCCTCCGCCTGGCAGCTCCACGAAGACACCTTCCGCGCTACCTGCCCCGCCCATCCCGACCCTAGCTAAGGGAACGGGACCCAGTGACAATAGTGACAGTGCAGTGATATCCAACTCGTGAACAGTGAACGTGTAGTGTTTCAAGTTTTAACGTGAGGTGCGCCGCGAACGTGCCCTGCGCACGCGCTTCCTCCTGGCAGCTCCACGAAGACACCTTCCGCGCTACCTGCCCCGCCCATCCCGACCCTAGCTAAGGGAACGGGACCCAGTGACAATAGTGACAGTGCAGTGATATCCAACTCGTGAACAGTGAACGTGTAGTGTTTCAAGTTTTAACGTGAGGTGCGCCGCGAACGTGCCCTGCG
The DNA here is from genome assembly GCA_025490895.1 of Thaumatotibia leucotreta. Classification (NCBI taxonomy): domain Eukaryota; kingdom Metazoa; phylum Arthropoda; class Insecta; order Lepidoptera; family Tortricidae; genus Thaumatotibia; species Thaumatotibia leucotreta. The sequence continues at coordinate 17,184 of JALPQI010011084.1, forward strand.
CACGCGCTTCCTCCTGGCAGCTCCACGAAGACACCTTCCGCGCTACCTGCCCCGCCCATCCCGACCCTAGCTAAGGGAACGGGACTCAGTGATTAACAAGTGACAGTGCAGTGATATCCAACTCGTGAACAGTGAACGTGTAGTGTTTCAAGTTTTAACGTGAGGTGCGCCGCGAACGTGAGTAACATACGCTCAGCCTGTCTAAAGAATCAAGTTCTACAAATAAATTCGGAAGTGTTAGTGTCCGGCTGAAGGTTCGGTTTCGGTCAAAAACTAGCCGAACCTTTCTTTACCGATGTTACTTTGAAGTCCCGGTGGACTAGTGTCGGTTCAGCCTGGAATGACTGACAAAATGACGTTGCTTGATTTCGCCGCCCACTAAATCACTACTTATATTATTTTATTATGAAATGAATATATCCTAACTAGTGTACTTCTGAACACTTTTATTCAATATTTTAATCTCTTTTACCAAAGGTTCGGTTTCGACCGAAACTAAAATCGAAACGATAAATCGGTCGGACACTAATACCTACTATAGAAAACAATTGAATATCTATTATTAGACTTGACACTGGCTTGTTTCCATTATGACAAAATGCGGCAGGTCTGCATGGAAAACGTTCCACTTCAAGTTTCACTTCAATTATGATGCGTTATTTAAAGTATTATGCTTCGCGTCGCACTTCTAATGTACCTAGGACAACTCTCGAAAGTGACACTAAAGCATCTAGGTACATTAACGTAATCCCTTTTAACTGTGGTCCCGTGAGTGCTGTCTTCTGAAAAACCTACATTCAGTAAAAACTTTAACTATATGTGTTAACATGTTTAGTTAAACGTGAGCTTAAGTGACAAACTCGCTTGCGCGCGCAACTCTTGTGATATGATTTTACTGCAACTTACGATTGCTCTTTTTATGTATTTATGTCTTAGACTTTATTTTTTGCGCCCCTTTTTATTTTAATTAAGTTCGTTTTTTGTAAATTTGGAAAGTACTCGTATCTGAAGATGGAATCTCTGTTACCTATGATTTGACTTTATGTCGATATTTATTAGAGGGATGGTTCCGAATATTAGCTTTGCACCGTTTAAGGTGTGTTCTGGTGTATAAGTACATCTAGATACAATGATACCTAAATGTAAGCAAATTATGTAATGCCAGTATTGAGTGTGCTTTGAGAAAAGTTGAATGTGTATTGCAGTATGTGCTTGAAATGTTCAAAGGACAAATGTTAGCAGTATCTTGAAAATACAATAAAACTTATTAACATGTTTGCCCCGGCTACTAATGGGGTCAACTATTGCTACAAAGAGTCCAATTTTAAGCAAATCCTTAGGCTGTTTCAAATAACTACTGCAACATAACAACTAACAATATAGTTATCAAGTCACAGCAGAAGCACAATAAACAGTATTCCAACTCCAAACAACACTAGCTACCTGATTATACCTCGTACGGAGTTGGGATGATTTGCTTATTGTGTTTACTGTGATTACAATACCTAAGTCTACTGCCGTTTGTCTCGTAAGCAATAAAAGAATTTATATTTTTTTTTACGTTTTATGAGCCAGTGGCTGTGTGCTTGATAGGTTATTGTGGTGACCGATGCAAAGCGAGGAGTTACCACATGCCATTTATCATAACACGACTAACTAAAATCATAACTACTCTCAATTCCAATCTTTATTTAATAAAGCTGTTGTAAATCATATGAACATTTGGATGTAGTTTAATCTCAATGTCTGAAATCAGTCACTAAAATTTTATGACTTCCTTTTTGAGATAAGGATATTAAATCCACAAATATCTGTCAGTAATATTTAATATATTATTGACTGGTTTTTGTGGTCATGAAACTCGAGCATTTTTATACCGTTTTACATCATACTCATAGAAACTGCCTCACTCAGTTCATGCTAGATGAATTAACCTATCCATGTAGACCAAGTTGTGATAAACATTAGTGACAAAACAATATACACATAATATATTGTGGATGCTACATGGGTGCTACATCAAATGTTCAAGGCAGCTAAAGGCACCAGCTTGTATTTCAGGAAACAAATATTTCATGTCATTAAATATTATCATACCTACTTAATTCTAAGCTTACCTACATTCTCTTCCAAATACTCCCATTATCTTATAAGAATCATACTCCTCGCTTCGCTCGTCGCCCAATCATCTATAGACGTAACAATAAGTGCATGTATAGACAATTTGTAGATAATGTTAACATAATATACTATCCAATCTTTGAAATCCGGGAAATATTAAAAAAATATGTACAGAATATTTTACATATACATTAAAAATTAACAGTGAATAGGTGTAATTTTTTTAGTAATCGGAATTTTAGAATTATGTAAATATACTCGGTTGCTCCCTTTGGGGCTATGAATGTAAATATAGTTGTAATGTAAATAGCAGTTATGGTCATTGGGACGCCTATTTTGAAGGTATATGTATATCAAATGTAACAAATGGAATACAGTATTGCAGACAGCTATGAGGTTTACATTATTTGTGGCTTTCAAACGCGGCCTTGGCTATGCTAGAGCAATAACATCCATAATAATTTAACAGTAACATTAAAGTATCCTGTCAATATATTTATAGGTGTTGTGATATACATACGTCAGAAAACTATATGGAAACCTACAGTATAGCTCATGTCATAAAAATATACATTATCAATGTGAATGGTTCAGTGCATGAATTTTTTTATTGTTACCTTGTTTTCTGTCTTCTAATCAATATTACACAAGGTTAGTTAAGAAATGGGGTCAGGTTCTGGTTGGCCTCGGGGCTCTCATACCATATTTATTTTTCATAATGGCAAAGGAATGCACTACTACCCGGAGACAGAAGAACAGACAGTAGCAAAGGCATAATAATAGGGTTCCATTCGTTCTCTTCGAGTATCAAACCCTAAAAAACGTATTTGTATATGAATGAAGTTTAATGATCTATCCAAAATTTATAAAAAAGGATTAGACAAATGAGTTGTTAGTTTTTATAGGAAGTATTACCGATGGTCTTTTAATATTATTATAACCTTTATGTAAATTATTTTCAAGTGGCTCTTCCTAATAATCGTTCCAAATATGTAAACCTCATTTAATAATACCAGTCATCAAGGAGGTTTTAATAAAAGTGGCAAGTATTCCTGCTCTCCATATTTTACGGTATGATATTGATAGTTTATAAAATAGGTGTACGCAAACGCACCACAATTGGGCATTTCTCAGAGCGTAAACGGACATCTCATTCATCTGGTCACGTTTTTTTGGAAGTGGCTGAATGATTTGAGATTGGTTTTGGTTGTCTTAGAGAAAAACGGGTGCTGTATCTGACGACCGAAAATGGTACCAAAAGATGCAGCCACTTCCAAAAAAACATGACCAGATGAATGAGATGTCCGTTTACGCTTTGGATACCCAATTTCGATTTCAGGCAGCAGTTGCATCTAAAAAATGATCCTATGTTCAGCTTTTATCTCTCATGGTATAGAATCCTAGAAAGCTATTAAACTTCATAATTTTTATTTACAACCTATGTTAACATAATCAAATAGAGTTGTTCAATATATCAGTGCTGATCAGATCATACCTATCTACATTTATATCATACTGTGTAATATAGTGGAGGTGGAGCGATAATAATTGCCGCAACATCCTTGTTGGTTGGACTATAAATAAAAGTTCGCATATGCGTGTAACAAGGCAGTGATATTAAATAACTAATAATAAATGCGTTACATTCGTGTAATGTTATATTCTATGTACACCATACAACTGTTCAGTTGCCATTTTAGTATCAAAACTAGTCTAATGTTAGTATCTTGTGATTTTTAAAATTTATTAAAAAATCTGGGGTCTATTAAAAATACAATTATCTTTTTAGCTTCATATAGTTACGTCGATCATATATTGTTGAGGATAAATTAAATACACAGTATGTGTAGTGATTATACTTAATGGTTATTTGTACCAAGAATTTTACGCTTAAAAAGTAACTTAAATACCTGAAATTATTTTTGCGGTTTGATTTTGAATTTGATATGTCGAAACTTGGCGTTATATCGAATATATAAGTGATGAATTAATCTCGTTGACAAGATGTAATAAAGATATTAATTCTAAAATTATGGCACATTAAATTAACAAGGCATTATTATCATTTATTTGACATAATGAAAGAAGTAACTCATAATACAAGTCATGTTGTATTTAAATATATTGCGAATTCATTGTATTGTATAAAATAAAACGAGATGTGTTCTAATTCATCATTTAATCAATAAACAAACAGTGTTTTTAAAAGAAAATAATGTTAACGAACTAATTGTAACGTAGTTTAGCGAGGAGGATCCAAACCATTCCCAGTTAATTATGCAAATGGATCCTATTAACTAACACGAATATGTTTTGTACGATTTAGATTATTTTAATCAAAAATCGCTCGGTTGTAAATATAAATTATGGGCCAGTAACTGACAATCTCATTAAATCAAACGCGTAATCAAAATTGAAGGCATTTTCGTATAAGGGTACGAGCTATCGTAGCGTGCACGTGCGCTGACATAAATTAATCGTGTACTTTAATTAAGGATAGTAAAAAAATATTAAGGTACAAATTTACGGTAGGGAGATCTGGCCAGTTAGAATTTTTAAAATTTACGAAGCATTGATAGCGACCCAAAGCCTTGGTTTTTGTAAATGGTGTAAGATTTTTTTTTCACTTACGGCAAATGATTACTTTAAGTATGTAATTGTTATAAATTATATTTATCATGACATTATAAGCAAATTGAAATACAACATGTTTAAAATGAACATTTATTTTATTTCTCGCGATCTGAGAATATCAACCCTAATATTTAATAGACGACGCTCAAAATACGTTTTACCCCCTTATTCGTAAACGTCCCTAACTTAGCAAGTATTGTTTGCCCTTACGGTCTTACCAATATGACTATAAGATCGAAAGGGACAAACAATACTTAGAGCCTTACAGGTTAGGAGACGTTGATAATGGGAATGTGTGCGCAGGCCCTTAAAGTCAGCACTATCAGTTCTCTAGGTCAATCTTGCCTATATGCATGCTGCAATCGTAGAAAGAACAAGTAGCCACTGTTCCTGAGTTGTCAAATTTCCAATCTGCTCCATACGCTATGCTCTCATGCTCCAAGTATTCACACAGGACAGATATGCTGTCTGCCACACCTGTAAATAAATATTAATCTGAACAACAAGAACTCCACAAGCGGCAAGTATACTTGGTCGTTCGCCGCATGTAAACACTGTCGGTTGCCTGGCCTCGTACTTTGATTCGTCGACCGCATTAGGCGAACGACCAAGTGAAATTGCCGCAATATTTTTTAAAGGGATGCTTATCGTTCATCATCATCACATCAGCCGAAAGACGTCCACTGCTGAACATAGGCCTCCCCCAAAGATTGCCATAATGACCGGTCCTGCGCCACCCTCATCCAGCGGACTCCCGCGACCTTCACCAGGTCATCGGTCCACCTTGTGGGGGGCCTACCCACGCTACGTCTTCCGGTACGTGGCCGCCACTCAAGAACCCATCGTATACAGTGTGTAAACCTAATACGGGCGATCAATTAAACCAGGCATGGGATTCATTAGTGTAATCATGGATTACAAGGTTTTTTTAAAGTTACTCTTAATTTAGACCCCACAGAATTTTTTTAAGATTATCGGAGCAGCAATGTAGGTACGAACATTTGTTATTGTTGATATGGCAGTTATGTCATCTGGGTCCCGTTTTATAAAGTTACAAGTTACAGGTTACAAGTGTACAGGTTACAGGAACCTGTAATGCACTATGAACTATTACAGGTGTTTTATAAATACACACAAAAATTTACAATTGTAATGAACCATGGTAAATCTCGATTACAAGTAACATCTACAGGCGTGACGGACATCACTATTTAAAAATAAAAACTGACATAAATAATCGTATCCACAGATTATGTATGTTTATTTTTATGGAAAATCGAAGGGCGACTACTACCGCGAAATTCAAAATTCGTAAATTTCGAAGATCTTTCGCCGTAACTCCAACGAAGGCTTCATTAAAGTGAGAGAGACAAATCCTCGAAATTTGCGAAAATCGCAGTGGGGCCGCAGAACAAAACGATGAGAGAGATGTTCTAAATTTGTGTGGAGTTCATTCGCTCTTTGAAGTCATACGGTGTCCGACTACGAAAGTCCAAAGGCCATAGTCGGATTTTCATAGTAAGTCAGCCTTTAAATCAACCAGACTCTAGTATTTTTTTGTGAGTACCTCTTATGGTGAAGAATATTTCTGCTGAGTATCAACGTCCTATCGGTGACAGTTTTTGACTTACGATTTTTTTTAGTTTTTTCTTTAATGTGTTGTATCTTAGGATGTATAAAAGCGAATTGCTTCAAATTTTGAAATAATGTTCTTTATTTAGATATGCATCGAATTTAAAAAAATGAATATCGATTGTCGTATAAAAAAAAGAAAAAAAAAGACCAAAAAATTTTTCATATTTTTTTTTGTGTACCTATGAAGTAGTGACACCTCTATTTTCTTTTTCTAATTATAGACCATACATTGGCCTACTAGTTGCCTAAGTATCAAAATTTTCCAAGCGGTACTTCTTACCAAAAATCGGCAATATGTGTGGTCAAGTTCTGCATTCAATCGGTGTTTTTCAATGTAGTATACAAACTCTTCATTTATATTTGAGTTTTCTTATCAGGTTATCTTATTTAAGAGTAAATGCTAATGACAATCATCATGACATCATGATGACATTAAGTTGTCATTAGCATTTACTCTTAAATAAGATAACCTGATAAGAAAACTCAAATATAAATGAAGAGTTTGTATACTACATTGAAAAACACCGATTGAATGCAGAACTTGACCACACATATTGCCGATTTTTGGTAAGAAGTACCGCTTGGAAAATTTTGATACTTAGGCAACTAGTAGGCCAATGTATGGTCTATAATTAGAAAAAGAAAATAGAGGTGTCACTACTTCATAGGTACACAAAAAAAAATATGAAAAATTTTTTGGTCTTTTTTTTCTTTTTTTTATACGACAATCGATATTCATTTTTTTAAATTCGATGCATATCTAAATAAAGAACATTATTTCAAAATTTGAAGCAATTCGCTTTTATACATCCTGAGATACAACACATTAAAGAAAAAACTAAAAAAAATCATAAGTCAAAAACTGTCACCGATAGGACGTTGATACTCAGCAGAAATATTCTTCACCATAAGAGGTACTCACAAAAAAATACTAGAGTCTGGTTGATTTAAAGGCTGACTTACTATGAAAATCCGACTATGGCCTTTATTAGGAGCTGAAACAGTCTCGGTCAACGCTATCGGGGTACAGTCAAGGGAATAAATATAATAATATATACAACTTTAGACATTATGCTCCAGACATAAGTAAAAAGGTGTAGTCATAGTCAGCGGCCCTTCCGCAAACTCGAAAATCCGCAAATTTCGTTTATTTTTCTCTTTCACTCTAATATCGCCTTGTTAGAAGTGACAAAGACAAATCGTCGTTTGCGGTTTTCGGAGTCCGTGGTAGTTGGCCAAAACTATGAAGAATCTCTCAGATAGCGAATAATTTCAACAGTATTACGAGCAAACATCTGTAGCACACGAAATAACTGGGAAAATTGCACTTGTAGTTGCGGTTACAGGCCTCAAGACGTACGTCAGTTTTTGTTACAAGTCTACCACACCAACACTTGTTATTTACAATATATTTATAAAACACTTGTTCGATTACGAGTTTAAAACTATTAAACTCCTGTATTTTTGTCTATGGCTGAGCTACAGGCACTTGTACCTGTAACTTGTAAAATTGTAACATAGTACTTTTATAAAACGCAAATTGTAAAAAACGGGGCAAGTGTTGCCAGTAAACGCTTGTAAAATTGTAACTTGTAACTTTATAAAACGGGACCCTGCTGTTGAAATTAGCTGTCAACGAGTGCTTAACTCGCGTATGTTGCTCTACATTGCGCACCAAATTATTTTGTATGGAAAATTTTGTTGCTCTAATTTGAAGTAAAAGTTATTTGAATGTACTTATTATGTCGTAAACTAACACCCGTTAAGAGCTTCGCCCGTATTAGACTTACACCCTGTATATAGTGTGTAAATCTAATACGGGCGATCAATTAAACCAGGCATGGGATTCATTAGTGTGATCATGGATTACAAGGTTTTTTCAAAATTACTCTTAATTATGACCCCACAGAATTTTTTTAAGATTATCGGAGCAGCAATGTAGGTACGAACATTTGTTATTGTTGATATGGCAGTTATGTCATCTGCTTTTGAAATTAGCTGTCAACGAGTGTTTAACTCGTGTATGTTGCTCTACATTGCGCGCCGAATTATTTTGTATGGAAAATTTTGTTGCTCTTATTTTAAGTAAAAGTTATTTGAATGTACTTATTATGTCGTAAACTACCACCCGTTAAGAGCTTCGCCCGTATTAGACTTACACCCTGTATATGCTTATCGTTAGGTTACATAAATTATATTATAACTGTCTCCAAAAGCCGCGTTGCAACAATTTTAAGCTACCACGTGGTTGCATCTTATCTAATAGTGAATCAACGTTGCCCAATTTTTTTTTGTATTGTAGGTATTCTGGCCATTTTCCGCAAATCCATATCAAACGTGACGCTATTTTGCGCGATGCCAGTTCTAACGCTGGCCCAATATTTGTTGGGCACTTCTGATTTCTCATACATCCCTTGAATTTCTTTGCAGATGCATGCAGGTTTCCTCACGATATTTTTCTTCAGCTTAAAGCACTTGTGAATATCAAACACATCAAATGATATTTCATACAAAGTTTTTTTTTTAGAAACTCATTGGTATGAGTTCCGAGAATCCACGCTCGTTGCGCTGCGTAGCAGCCGTGCGTTTTACCATACTACAAGCGCTGTCCTAATGCTGATCCTGACTTCCATACCTAGGACCCTGAAGCCTCCATACATGCAGGCCGCCAGCACAGTGGAGGTATTCTGGGGGTGAAACTTGAGCCTCCACACTCCACCGTTCACACGGGTCTCGGTCACGCAGCGCTTGAGGCTCCTGGTGTCCCAGAGACGGACTTTTTCGTCGTAGCTGTAGACAATGGTAAGATTCGTAAGTTTGTAGTTGGCAGGAATGTAGGTGGACTGATATAATGATACATATTCAAATTTCTATTACTTAGATCCCATTCGCCTTTCGTGCTAACATAATCACATCATCAGCCTAGGTGCATCAACTGCTGGACCTAGGCCTCTCCTATTAGGTAATTATGCGTATAGGCGCATTAGGAGGTAAATGCCCATAGTCGCCACGCTGGGCAAGCGGATTGGCGATCACAGTAAATTATGTGTCCACTATGATGACGCTGCTGCCCATCGTCAATCTTCTATCAAAAATGGTCAGTGACACTTCAATCTCATAGTCGACTCCTACGACATCCACGGGAAAATTTGGGGTGCTTACAAAAATGTATCCTTACTGCCGGTACCACACGGTCAACGTTTGGGCTAACGAACATTAATCATCAGACTATATTGGTCTACTGACCTGCCCGTAAGCAGTTGATGCTCCACGTCAACATGACTTCTGATGGAAGTAACGCCGGCTTCGTGGCTCCGGTTGGTCGTCACTGCGGCGACAGGAACTCTGATGTCATAGCTTTTGAACACGCAGTCGTCTCCACCTTCGAATATATGTAGAATGTGTCAGATATGTCGTAGTTTCCGGAGCGCTCAAAAACATCTGAACAAGCATTTATTACCATAACGATATAGGCGTGTTCAAATATTTTTGATCGCTCCGGAAGCAGGTGCGCGGGCTGCAGCGTTGTCACATAGTGGATGCTAGTGGGCTACCTCGAGTAGCCCGACTGGCAGGGTCGCCATGAAGTGACTGACGTTACAGGAGCAGAAATGATACTCAAAGTGGTTCGTTGTAGAATGACCTTTATTTAAGAGAAAGGGTTTCCTTATATAGTAATTTAGTTCCGTACGATGAAGGTTACATGATGAAATAGAAAGCGTACATTACCGACAGTCAAGGGTCGTTACGCGTGGTACAATGGATAGTTAATACTTTATCTTAGTGCGTGTGCACTCAGCCCCATCCATTTATACAGTGTGTAAAAGACATCGCTACTGAAACCTTTACACCCTGTATACCTACTGTACACTACGATATATCTGATGGCGACTGTACCTAAGTATTTTGTCATAAGCAAGCACAAAACTGATAGTATGGTGGCACTATTGGTACACACGTGGGACACTTAACCCGTTATCCATCAACGTCTCATAATCAATACCTTAAGTATGTCAACAAACCCGAAACGGACAAGTTAACTGTTATGAATAAGGGTGTTAGCTGACAGGCACCAGTGATTAACACTTTAATGTTAGTCTAAGAAATTAGAGTCTTGCAAAATCCATTTACCAGACTCTTAAGTTCTTTAAAATAAGAATGAATGTAGGTACAATAGGTACATCATTGGATCCTTATCCATTACTGATGTGATGGCGTCAGTCTAATAGCAAAAGTTTAAATTGGCTGGCAGGCATTCATTTGAATTGCTCACCTGAATAAAACACGTCCGTACTCCAATAATTGAACGCAGCAATCCACGCTTCAAAGCCATGACTCTTCCACGTACCAACCCTCATCAAAGCATTCTCAACTATTTTATAAACAGTCACGTTCCCCGCGGAATCGCTAACAACTATCAGTGGGTCGCCTGACACCTTATTCGTTGACCAATCAAGCGACAGCGCTAAAACGTCTTGACCAATCGAATCTTCGAGCCACAACTTCAAATTGTAACCGCCGTTTTCATACAATTGGTATAGCTGGAGTAACCCATCTGATGTTACTACCGCTAGCACTGGGTGGTCCTGAATGGTGTGGTAGCACCATTTTTGGTCTAGAATTCCGGCGGTATCGACTGTTTGGACGGGACACAAATGGACTGTGGCTTCGTTGATTTGGAAGAGGTAGATTCGGCCAAGTCTTGTCTGTTTCTTCGGCTGCTCACCTAAAAAATATATTGATAATATTATATTGATTTGGCTATACCTAATGTATTAAGTATGTGCAATCAATATTATAACATTTATAACTAAATTGTTAGCAAATGGTCCTTCGAACCGAACATGTAAGAAAATATACCTACTGGTTCACAACAATTAGATATTCGAATATGGGCCTTTCCTTCACTGCTTGTGACACAATCTACTCTTGTCTTTTGTAATCATTAATCAACCTCATCACTAATTATGGGCATTTCTTGAGCGTTTCAACCGCTGTGACATCGGTGGCAACATTATTACCCGATTTCCGTGAGTAGTTTTCTTCATTTTTTGGATATCTTGCTAGACGTAGTTGACTTTTACCAAGATATTCAAAATATGAGTATCTATGATGACTTGATGAGACTCGTTCCATTGTTTTAGAGGTGTCACTTGGAAGTCTGGGCGAAGAAGTGCTAAAAAAAGAAATGGCATTTCAATGTAATCATTCACATACCTTCTTCTTTTTTTTCAAGCTGGTAAGTTCCGCACACCAACACGTCCCGATGGGGTTCCACAGGACACCATTCGACGGAGTCTGCGCTGAAGCCCGTGTTCCAGCGCCATTTGTTGTTCCATGACGGCATCTTGGACCTTTGGAGGAAGCGATGAAGTGTTGCTATTGTAGAATATTAAAAAACTTAAGTAAAAAAAATAAATTGGTCAAAAATAACTGCATGTCCGTTGCCCGTGAGGTCTCGAGACGTGGAATAGCCCATTACGGATCAACTCGTAAGGATCTGTGTCTAATACCGGTTGTTTGGGAGTTCTAAAACCCCCCTGAGGATTTGGAACTCATATTAGACCATTCTGAGTTCCAAATCCACATTGGCAATGGGAGCAATGAAACTCATTGACATATCTAATAATGTACTAGGCACCTAGACAGAAAATGTGGACCACCACAGGACAAAGTTTGAATTTACTAGCCTATCTATTTCGTTCCTCAACACGATATGAATACAAATTCCCGGGAACAATATTTTTTTAGCGGAACAGGATTTTCTTGATATTCAGGCCTAATACCGCCGCGAACTTTGGAATTCGTTTTCCAGGATTTTTTCTGTCACATATTCTCTAAATTTTCGGATTTCGAAGTTCGCGGTAGGGCCGCTATATGGTCTCAAATTATTTTGTAAATGAGTAAAACGAATCTGTACTATTTTAAACCCATTTATTAATATTAATATAATAAAAATATGCCCATACATGAATAAATACAGCCGACTAAAGCTATTTCTCATAAACTGTAATGAATTTAACATTTATTTCACAATCTACATTTAATTTGCTAAAAATTTGTACTGTTTCATGGTTCATTACTTACGATTACTTCGAAAACTTTGATAATTCATAAAACAGCTAAAACGTACAGATGAATAGAAGACATCAATATAAGTATGAAATCGAATGGAAACGAATATACAGGAAAAATCTATCTATAAAAATATCGATTGAAATGGACTCGAATTACAATTACTTAGTAAGTTTAACATTCAAGTAAGTACTTTATTCTTTAATGGTAACTTATGTAATATATTTAGACTATTTCGTAATTTCTCCTTAGCACTAGCGTTATACTAAAAGGTATACATTTCCGGCAGTTGGACCAAAATGTTTCTTATAAATTAATTAGTGCAAATTTTTCACGACAGGGGGCGCTTTGAATTTGGGCTCTGGCTTTCGAGTCTCCGTTATTTTATTATGATTTGTATTATTAACTATTTATATTATTAAGAGGCCGCTGTATTTGTCTATAATCAATGTTTATTTATCTAAGAAATATTGCTCATAGAAAACAGTATGGAACGCTTATATCAACTATTTCCTTACTCCTTACACAGAAAATTTATTCGTTATCTATTATCTAGCGTGTCTCATATAGGTAGCATAACTAATTATTTTCGGCATTTTCTATTATATTAAGAGTACGGAACCCTTGGTCTACATCACGACCCTTTTCTTTAATATCCGCCAATTAATATTTCTGTATCATTATTCATTACTCATCAGGATTGACAAGCCAGTTAGCCGTAGCTCAGAAGCGCCCAAGCTATGAGCTTTGTAATGTTATTCTTAGTTTCAGATCTATCTAGGGCTATTATATATCAGAAATTGCAATATTTCACTTTTGCACATACAGTCTACCAATTTGAATTCTGGCCCACTTCGTATGGTTGGCTCCTAAAACATGTTAACGATTTTGAACCTTGTTGTTTGGACATACGTTCTGAAATGTGAACATATTTATAAACGTTGTTACTGTGACAGTGATTTCGTGTGCCTCGCGGCGTTCATATGAATTACCAATGGGACTATGTATTGCCGCCGTTATTTGACTGTCGCCAACAAGATATATCGGAGCGGCCAGGGTGTTCACAAACATCTCAAATCTCAACACACCTCTATTGTCATGGTGTTAGAGTGCATGTTCAGAAACCTATATTTGAGCACCATAGTCGCTCTGATATCTCATGGCAACTGTAAAATTACGGCAACAATACTTAGTTGCATTGGTAATTCATACACAAACCGTTAACTGATCAGTGGTAACCTTTATAATTGTATTGGTAATGGTACAACGAAGTGAGAAGCAAAACGATTTTCGACAGTACATTGTGGCCCAGATTTATAAGCTTTACAGTAGGTACATCTGTAACTCATATTTTTTCACAATGAAAAGAAACTCTTGTCTTTATTCATATCACCGGAATTTTAAAATAATATTTTCCGAATCATATTATGATTCGGATTTACAATTCGAAATTTCGTCAGCAAACTCATGTCACAACTCCACAAAAATAATACAAACAAAATTAGGTAACACATACAAATAAAAGCTGACATTCAGAAGTAATATTAAGAATTAATATATACACAACTTAATGCTAATAATTCAAAATTATCAAACAATGAGCACTTTATCTTACATAATGTTACTCTAATTTGAGGTCACATGATTGCCTTTATAATGATTTTACATTGTCTGAGCAATAAATGCGGTAAAAATCATGTAAAATAATATCAGGTTATATTGCTCATCAGATATGCCAATGAATTAATTCATTAACACGAAAAAAGTACAATTATAACGTTTTACAAACATTTTTTTAAATTTTCAGGCCATTTGTATTCCTGGTACATTACTGACACTTGTACATTAAAATACTGTGAAAAATCAACAAAGACTTTTAAACTAATACTAGATGTTGAAAGTGACTTGTCAGTCCCAAGTCTCAACTAATTACAATGAGTATCTTGTGGGCAGTTACATCAAGACAGGCATGTGAGGCAAAAATTGAGCTTCTATCAAATAATCCAAAACCTAAATAATCAAAGGGATAAGTTCGCTTTTTTAACAAAGTGCTCACCTACTACTAATGGGTATATGTGTGTTTCTTGTGAGTAATCTTCTATTTAATCAATATCATGTCATTCATATTCTAGCATCTCAGCAAGCTCAATATTTACCTCACAGACTTTAGTAACTAACTTATGGCTGCATTATTCATTTTAATATCATGAAACACCAACATCACAAAATACCAAAGGTGTCTTAAGATATGCTTATTAAACATTAATAATATTTTATTTTATATATTGTTTTGTCTGAGGTAGATGTTCACAATAAATGTTTCGATCACAGCCTGGCATTTCAGGACAGCTATGTCTAACAGGTCTTTTCCAGGTATTCCCGATTAGAATAACAGTGAGACATTTTGAACTAAATTGGATGAGCAGGGAACTAAAATGGAAATTATTTTTGTGCAAAACAATTGAAGCGAAAATGGTTGACTAGCCCTGCTTTATAGTACAATATTTTAATAGTATGAATATTTTAATTACATTTAGTGTTTGTTAAAAATATCTAATTCAACAATACATAACAAGTCAATATGTTTTATTAATGAAAGCAGTTTCAAGATTGTCATTTTTTTTTTATTTGAAAAGACCCATTAGATTAAAAATAAATAAATATGATATCTGAACATAAGTAACCCAGGAACTTACATCCTACTAATCTCAGAAACTATTTGTGCTATGAATACTAGTTTGCTGTGTCCTCTGATTTTTAAATTGAAATATTCAAGGCTAGTTAATCTAGGATTTAGGTCTCATGCCAGTCTCACATACTTAATTGTACAAAAATGCAAAGGAGCAAAGTTCAGAGCTTGTATGCATTATATTATGTATATTGTATTAGGAAACAACTGCCAATTGTTGTTACTTAATTACTACTATTCAACTAAATGACTTTTAAAAGAAGCAATATTTGTGTTGTGCTATATGAAATGGTAAAATATTTTTCAAGCAAAGTAAGACATATTCATTTGAGTAAGCAGTTATAAGGCTAAAGCACACACACACAGTTATTAATTTTATGAGATTTTCTTTTAATCTGAAATTAAATACTTGTTATTTGTACTAAGTACAGCGGCCCTACCGCGAAAAAAGAAATTCGTAAATTACGAGGATTTGTCTCACTCACTCTACTGACGCCTTTCTTTGAGTGACAAAGAAAAATCCTCGAAATTTCCGAATTTCGATTTTGACGGTATTAGGCCAGTCCCCATCTATATTATACCCATTGAAGGTGCTAAGGAGCACAAATATCAGTAGATATTATGGGACAAAAGAGCAGATTCCCATACAAATGTAATTTATCCTCAACAACAAGCAATGTTATTGTTTTTTTCTATTCCAGATAGCATAAAATACTCGTACACATGTAACATTAACCTACCATTGTAACATTTATCTACAATCCGGTCTAGATATTGTTTAGTTTTAATAGTCTATAACTGTGTCTGTGCTTTACCCACTTAATTGCCAGTATAACATTCAGAAAATCTAAAAGTTATAATCACATTGTTAAAATAAATTTCTTAAATTTAGTCTAAGTACCCTGAATTATATTTTTATTTTTAATTCTAATAAATAAGACCCTAACTTTCATTTCTATAGCAGCAATATTCTTATTCTTTCTGATATCACAAAGGTGTATCAATAAATAGTATGATATTTCTTATTCTTATGTGATTCTTCCATGTCTTTCAGAGTAGCTACTTATGCCATCATTTGATGATTTCTTGTGCAAAATAATCATCTTTGTTGATTGTTAAATAAAGAAAAGAAAATAATTGAGAATAAGAGTACTGCTGCAAAATATATTTTAATTCTAATTTCAATAAATGTTAGGGACACATTACCAGAAGAAATATTAATATTAGTATACTTGAGACTTACACTAATATACTTTGACTGCTGCATGAGCAATAAATAACTTTACAGGGCCTTTTGCGAGCCTCCAACACATGCTTCAACTACTTTGTTTCTCAAATTCATTTGTTCAAGATGTTTAAATATAATCTAATATGTTATATCCTTTTCTTACCAGGAAACACATTGAAGTGACAGATAAACAAATTACAGCATCCTTTAAAATTTTTGAAAGTTTTGGTAAGTCAAGATTAATTGCTTTAAAATCTTTATGTTCACATTCAAATAACAGAGCTTGAGAAATTAAGCAGTCTCTTCATATTGCAACAGGTGACAGTCACACAAAGAATTTGTTTCTGAGGTATGCTAAAATTGACTGTGTTGACGTTGAAACAGGGCCTTACTGTCGTGCCGAACGCTCTGTTTCAATCAGGCACTCCCTGACGAGAATACGCGCGTGCACAATCCCGCGCTTCAGACGCTCTGCTGAACTGCGGCTGCCAGAATAACTAGGCCGCACCTCCTTACCCATCTCTTCTATGACAGCCAAAAGTTGCGCGTATTTCGAGGTCCCATTGTCTTTATCCTTCCCCACGGAGGACGGCGACGCTGCCGGCACCGTAGATATAGTCGCGTGGCTACTTCCACCGTGACCCAAGTCTTTGTGGATGTTCTTACCGCTCATCGGTATCGCCGTTACCGTCACGTCGCTCAGTTTAGACTCCACTGCCTGAATATCCATAGCCTCCATCTCACTCTGAAAATTGTAATGCTATTAGCGACACAAAAGATACTTGAAGAATTTGCCCAAGGAACAAAAACTTACCCAGCTAACTACCAACAGAAAACACAATCGCGATTGAAAACACATTCCTTTAACACGTACGCGTAAATAAATAACTACTCTAAAATGTAGATAATGTAGGACATACCTAGTCCTGCTAGTCCAAGCACCTTCCGAGTCGGAGAAAACCAACGCAATGGCCTTTTTCTTATCACGAAGACGTAAAACCTAAAGCGGTTAAAACTTATTTTAATGGAATGTGATTTAAGATTTGTAAATCGAAATGATTTAATACACTCTTTCCCGTATTTAATTATATCTGAAATAATAAACAACTCCACAAATTATCACCACATTGACAACATATAGTTTTTTTTATTATTAGTTCCGACCGTGAGCATTGACTCGACATTAATACAGCCAAAGAATTTGTATTCTTGAATTGAATTTAATAAATGTTAGTTCATTCACAACGAAATATTTGAGTTATAAGATGACTATAAAATAATGAACAAATAAATTATTACAATGCATGTACTATTTTATGAAAATGAACAAATAAATTAAACACTGCCTAACACTGCTTTCGGCCCGTTCGTAAAAAATAAAAACGGAACGCAATGACTAGTGTTGCTAGGACAAAATGAATCTTTTACCTATTTCATGGTGATTGTTTTATTAAAGTTTATTGATTCTCATCTTAGGTTTAAAATAGAAATACACGGTAATCTAAAAACAATTAAAATTAAGACGACATAATTGATTGCAGAAGTAAGTTTGTCACTTGCCATCCATGCCAAGCTACAAGAAAATAAAAAAAAAACAAGCTGTCACATACGTCAAAGGATTGGGGACCGTCGTCTCATTTCATTTCTCGCTTTTTATTTTATCCGAAACCTATTTGTGACCAAAACAAATAAAACAGCTGCGGACGACCTCCCCGTATCAGATTGCCCGACGGAAATAAACCGTCAGCTGCGATGCGTTATGGATCATGTCATGTTGAATTGATCAAATGAAATTGTAATGAAACAATGAGTTCGGTTGAGCGATTTCTCCGCCCACTGGGACTCATTATGCGATTGAGCTATGAGTGGTGCGGAGTGTGTTGTGGTTAGCTAGTAGAGAGGTAGTGACCGGAGGCATGGCGGACGGGGAACGGGCCTCGCGGCCCAACTCTCTGCTGCTGGAGACGCCGCCACCGGAGCGGGAGCCGCTCCGATTCGACGTGCAGTTGGTCGGCGCTCCACCCGAGGTGGAGCAGCTCGTCAACAACATCAAACAAGTGGCTGAAGATTTCCTGTATCATTGGAAAACGTTTCCTATTGGTGAGCATTGCACATTCGTTGTTATTGGTTTGTTTTGGTGACTTTGTAAGAATTGGACTCCCTAATAAGACATAATTATTTATGTGTAGTCTTATTACCATAGGGTATTTTTTTCTATATACCCACAGGGGTATATAGAAAAAATTTGCATACTGTATGTTTATTTTATTGCTCCAAAACCACAAATCCATGATAGTTATGTAGTCATTCATGGTGAGTCTCATGTTTCTAAGTTTCTTGATTCAATTTATTAAATTTTTATTAAACTGAATTTCCCAATACCAGAGGAATGACTGATGGTGATGGTGATGGTTTCTCTAGCAATCTCTGTAAGTAGTAATTGTGTGCTGAATCATAATGGTTGTCACCATAAAGAAAATATAATGAGTAAGTGAAAGGAGAAATATCCAGCCACTGCTACAGACAATATCCATTTTCTTTTGCTGAGAAAAGTCTGTCTACCTATCTATAGAATTGTCATTTAGAGAGATATGTGAACTTTCACTATTACTTGCTCATGTGATGCCAATTAAATGTTTCATCTGGTTACATCATTAGAACATGATATGATGAGACAATTAGATACATGCATTGTACAATTTTTCAATGGATTAAGTTGACAAAGGTGTAAGTAGGTTTTTGGGAACTCAACTATAATATACTACTAGTTGCTATCACAATTATCAAAGTGAATAAGGTGACTATAAATCGAACATGATTGTATTGTGAAGGCAATGTAGTAAATATTACAATATTTACAAGCACTTAAACTGTCAACCGTTTTATAGTGAGGATTATCTAAACATTCACATATGTATATATTATCAAACATAACAATAATTCTTGTATAATATTATTCAATAATTTGACCAACTAACACTTTAAAAACTGAAGTGCTACAGTTTTAATCTTCAGCCTTTAACTATAAAATTGTTTTTTGAAGAGCCTATTCTGTTTAGCTGGAGGTTTCAAACACATGTTTGAAATTTCACACCACATGTGGTACAAATGTAACGGAACATTGTTAAGCTTCTGTTTCTAACATGATTTATAGAAACCATATTCATGGCTCCGCTTAACCCGGCGGAAGTGTGGCAGGGTATCTCATACCCTGCGTTTGACTTATGTCAATATATTTAAAGTTTATTTTTATTTAATTTTTTTTCACCACACTCTCGCCAGGTTAACTTATACAAATTAAACAAATACATTGGTGGAGCATTCCATGAAAAAATCTACTTTTAGTCCCTTACATGATACTAATAAAATGTAATGCAAAGAAACACTGTCAATATTATGTCTTGATTTGGTATTATTATGCCATTACACAGCTTCCTAATTTAATTTCTCAAAACTATTGAAAATACAATATCTATGATATTGGTGGAATGCCCTTTGCATTAGAATTTTAGAATAAATAGGGATGCATTCTAATAACAATGAAAAGTAAGAGATTCATCATTTGAAGTTTGAGCACTTCTTGTGTTATTCACTCTTTCATATTCAAATTCATAGCTTAGAAGTATAATTATGGGGATTGTAAACATAGCAACAATATTGTTTGAAACATAATTTTTCATAATGGCAAATGGCTTTACAATCCCGGTTAGATATTTAACTTACATATATTATTGTATAAATAGCTGATAGAAGATATTGTATATACAATGGTTAATTTCTATGCAACTATAATGTATAAAGATGGGTATCCATGCCATTGTCCTTAAATAAGAACAATATGTAAGACTATGATTCATATTCAATGTAGTTTGTAATTGAATGAAATCAAAGGCCTAATTTAATTATACATTATACCTTGGTTTTGAAATTTATAGCAGGATATTTACCTAATAAATATGTAGTAGAAACGTTGGTGGGTGGGTTGAGATTGGCGAATAATTGTTTGTTGGAAATACTTGGGAAAAACCTTTTTCCAGCAGTGGATCTCCTCTTTGATGATATGAATGATCTACTTGTGGATTTATTAGGGTCTTAACTATTGAAATTCTCGAAAACTTTATTATACCTAAACTTTTTATTGTTCCGTACCACAAAAGGAAAAAACGGAACTCTTATAGGATCACTCGCGTCTGTCTGTCTATCACTCTGTTACAGCCGATATGCTCCGAAAATACTGGACTGATTGTGTTAAAATTTCGCAGACATGTAAGTTAGTGACCCATTGATGGGTGTGGAACGTAAATAAATGAATTTTACGAATGAGGGCTACTTTTGGGGGGTAAATTAGAAAATTGAAGAAAGCTAGATCCCTTAGTCGTCTCTTACGACACCCACAGGAGGGTCTACGTCTTATAAACTCATATTTTTGTCCCAGTCCTCCCGTCATCCCGCTTCACGGGCCCCGGCAACCGTCCGTCTGACATCATCGTGGCGCCGCCCTGCGATGAGTTGGACGCCGCAGCCCTGGATGCGGGCCTGGAGCCCCATCCCCTTTCGCCGAAGCAGCTGCATCAGATCAGAGAGAAAGGGTGAGTTATGGTGTATGGCATGGACGGCATAACTGCTGCCCTAGAAAGCAGTCTTTGCTATGAAACTCCATAGAAAAAAAACCGCCTTTTGTCCTAGAACTTAAGGTAGCTTTTTGCAATGGAGTTTCATAGTAAATACTACACTACGACGGCAGATAAGTTGTAAGGCTGGGTCAAACACGCGTTTTGAAGATGGAAAGAGTGCGCGGCGCGTGTTTAACCCCCTTTTAAATAGTAATAAAGTCTATTTGCACGATCCATGGTGAGGCAAGTTGGCCTAAGTCCACTAAAGCCCGCCTCGACAACATTAAGGACCGTATCTAAATGTAAGTAGACAACTTTAGGGCCCTATAAATACGTATACTCAACTTTATATAACAAAAACTGTTCAGTATATTATGAACCATATTAATGGGTATGATTTAAGGTCAGAAACAATATATCATTCCGTTAAAATCAATGAAATGGATCTGATTAACTTAGAGACACGGAAAATAATTTTGGACGAGTGGTGTAAAATTAAGGGCATAACAATAAGAAAGCTCGTTAAAAAGTATAAGTTCACTTCTGCAGGCATATACAAACCGATACATAAATTCGCCAACACTTTAACTTTAGAATAATCTGCCCAAGAGTGGAAGAAAACAGGGGACCATGGGACCCAGCGTCGCATAAGAAAGTAGTACGAATATTTTTACAAAATCCAACTCTTTCTGTCCAATGCTTCCAAAAAAGCGAAAACTCCGTCTTTTATGAAACAAAAAATTAAAAAGAGACGTAATCTAAAGACATATAAAAACCAGAAACAACCTAAAAGAGATGAAAAAAAGTCGTATCAGTTAGAAAACGGACAAGTAAACAGTATGATCATGTGCTGACTAAGAAAAAGCAATGTATTATTATGGACGACGAAATGTACTGCAAACTAGATTTATAAACGACCCCTGGACCTTACTATTGTACCATGCCCGCTGGAAAAATTCTCTCTAAACAAGATACAGCCATCAGTGTTGAAAAAATTGGTAAATAATACTCGTATGGCAAGCAATTTGTCAACGTAGCATGCGTTTCAATTTTTTTTTTCACCACAGGTAGTTTAAACGCTGAAGTATACCAAGAAGAGTATTTAAAAAATAAGACTGCTGCCTCTCACTAAAACGCATAGGATGCCTACTTTGTTTTGGCCTGATTTGGCGTCATGCTATTACTCGAAAGCCACCCTTGAATGGCATAAAATAAACAAGGTTGATATAGTCGAAAAAGACATGAATACCTCCAAGTGCCCTGAAGTACCCCCAATCGAAAGGTACTTGGCTTTTATGAAGCGGCAGCTTCAATAAATGCCAGAGCTGCAACATCAGCCGACGACTTAAAAAAAAAGTGGAACAGGGTGTCAGGAAATATAGCAAATGTTGTCGTCCAAAATCGAATGAAGGACATCCAGAAGAAAGTAAGATTGACGGCTAAATAGGGGTCCTATGGCAGTCTCTTTAGAACATAGTTCTAGAAAAAATGTTATATTTTAAATAATTTTTTGTTTTATTTCAAAATATTACTTAATATTAAAGTTGTGTCACTTTTATCTTGTCTACTTATAATTCGATACGGTCCTTATGTACATAACAACATTTTATACAGTTGTTCCGCATATAATCAATATCTACTCAGGTAGTCAAATGGCGGAATATATACCGTAACATATTGAGAGTTGTGTTCCAAAATTTATAAGCAACCTGATCGCTACGATGTGAATGTCTGTGACTGTCC
>JALPQI010011085.1:0-36629 GCA_025490895.1 Thaumatotibia leucotreta
ATGTTTCTGTTACAAAAATATCACAATATTAACTAAAATGTATGTGAACTCAACGTTTAGATTTTCAGTTCGTAATAAAACCATGATTGTGTTCTAAAAGTCATTAATTAAGGAAAAATGCATTTTTATAGGTTTGTTTACATTTTATTTAGATTAACGTAAAAAAAATATATCTACGAACATGTTTCACGATATATGTCAAAGACGTCAAATGCTATGGAAAGTCAGCCATACCATGTTTGTTTACAGTATGTGGTGTCTTTGAAAAAATAATAAGGATACGAAAAAGTTTTTTCTCTTAGCTATTATTTTCGGATATAATCTCGAGAATTAAAAAAAACAGTACTCCATCTCAAAAATAAGAACAAAAAAATCAAAATGTTATACATATTATGGTCATTACCTATGAAATTGGCGTTTTGTATGGATAATTTTGTGAAAAGTCTATTTTACATACAGTTAGTTAGTTTTACTGGGCTTTTTCCGTAACTCGACATGCATTGTGCCTTTTTTGCGTGATAGCGAGGTAGCCCTATTCCAACCATCCAAGCTCCTCCACGAAACTGAGTGTGTGTTTTAGGTCGCTAAAAGCCTCATTTAGTAAGTTTGGATTCCTATTTTCCATACAATGAATTTAGTGTATATTTTTTGATGTCAAAACCAAAATGAACCACATTCTGTGAGTAATATTGGACACTTTTAAGGCGTATTTTGTGTATCCCTATTTCAGAAAACAAGGTACTATACACATTCATACCTATTTCAAACATAAGAACCAGCAGCATATGGCAAGAGCTGTTTACAAAGCTTATTTTTGAATATTGTTTAAGGGAAATGTGGAAGGGGATTAGTGTGAAAAAACCTTTGTTACACAGTGTACTGTTGAAAACGAAGAATATATCTAAGAAACGCATTGTGGAAACACAAATCAAATGATTTATGAACTAAATATTATGATTTGTACTTTTTATTTTTCCCCAGTAGTCACACTACTTAATACTATATAAATTATAATATAAATATTAGATGTCATATACCAAAGAAAAACGACCAAGATCACCTAACGTCCAAGGTGGGGATCAAACCCACGTGCTCAGCTTTCGCGGCTGATGCCTGCACCCCTCGGGCACTCGGTCTTACCGAGCTAAGATAATTAATATATCTAAGTTTCTTTTTAGATGATAAAATTAGGGATCAACTAAATTCTATGACAAAAATCGTAAATTTTATTGACCCAATATTATAATTATATTGTGTTATAGCGTACTTTGAAAGAAAACTATTTTGAATATAATCGGCCCAGCTTTTGACTAACTCCTAAACCCTACACTAAGCCTGTCCCGACATGCTCTTGTCCGTAGTTACTCACGGCAAAAGGCCGGCAGAAACACTAGGATGATAATATTCATAATCAAATAACCTGAATCCCTGGCTAATTGCATTATCGATGGAGTTAAAACTGGGTCACCGGCCAACGGCCGGCTGTGTCGTCCATTATACAAAACATACGTACATTATTAGTTTAAAAGCACTCAGGGTTGGTGATGTGCATTTATAACCATTACAGGGTGAACGATATGAAGTGTTACCAATTTCAAAAGACTGCGATTTTTTAGTTAAAACAATTTATTACTACAAGACCAAGTCCAAGAGCTAGTGAACCCTGAGAGTAACGGTCTCCCTGTAAGGTCGGAAATTTGTATACTTACGATTTATGGAGTTCTAAGAGCAATAGCCATGACCTGGCAGGCGTCAGCCCTGCACGTCATCAGCCCCTTTATTTTTTGAACTGTTAAGTAAATTGGATTTCAAAAGTTGTTTCTGTAAGTTTGAAAATTTATAGGATAAAGTTAATTTATTGTACATCTTTAAAAAAAATTGACAGGCGATTACAATAAGCAGAAGTATATGACAGGTCAATAAGAAAATGCACAGTTGATGAGGTAAAATAATCTTCATTCTGTATACTCGAAATTTTTATATGTTTTCAAATAAACGTCTCAGAGTCAGTATGTACAATGCCAGGCGGTTTTGAACAGCAGCGTTACTCCCAGGGTTCACTGGCTCTCCAGCTAAAACGAGCATTCGCTGTTCTATCCCCCACTCTACGAAATCAACGAATCACGTTTTGTGTAGCGATTGAATTTCGTAGAGTAGGGTAAGGTGCATGCAGACCAAACGAGCATTCGCTATTCTAACCCCCCACAAAACGTGATTCGTTGATTTCGTAGAGTGGGGGATAGAATAGCGCATGCTCGTTTGGTCTGAATGCACCTTTAACGACAACTTTAATAATTTTTTGTAATCAATGCCAATACCGCCTGATTTTAAAATTCTATCTATACTATAAATATTTTGAAAAAATATTTAAAATTATCATGTTTGCATAATATTTATTCTATGAAATTTTTTTACCCGTATCCCTTGAACGAGAGTCGAACCGCAGAATTGACTATGAAGCATCATCATCACCATCAGCCTATGTTAGTCCACTGCTGGACGTAGGCCTCTCCTATTAACTATGCGTATAGACGCATTAGGAGGCAAATGCCCATAATCGCCACGCAAGCGGATTGGCGATCGCAGTAATGTGTCCACTATGATGACGCTGCCCATCATCAATCTTTTATAAAATAATGGTCAGTGACACTTCAATCCCTTAGTCGACTCTTACGACACCCGCAGGAGTTGGGGTGGTGTAGTGACGGCAGTAAGAATACATTTGTTATATTTACTTATTTAATGAAAAAATCCTGACCCCTTTTTTATTGAACGAGAGTGTACTAAACGCTATGACGCATACTCAAACATAATTAGCAACCTATAAAAAAGATTCATCCAGTACATTTCACAAAAGGGCTTATATTAGTCAACTTTTCATAGACATACGCCCTTTAAAAAATAATATAGTCTTTGTTACCTTGGCTATTGTCGCTTTAACAGCACTATAGGTAATAGCATTATATTATTTCATTGCCGGTATTGTGGTTACACAAAGGTCTTTCTGTGCAAATTGTGTATTCAACATACCTTTTATATTTATTTGCGGCATCATCATTGATTTAGAATAACGTAGTCTATAGTGATACGTTCCCAGGGACTGGTTGGGGAATATTCCCAAATGGAAACTTTCTCTTGGGAATTTACCGGGAACAGCCTATCCTAAAACTGTGCTTAAATTTCTTTTTCGTCGGCTAACTACCAAAAATCAGTATAAAAATTAAAAGCTGTCACTACTATAACGACCTCGTATGTCAGCATTGAAGCAGAAAATCAGATACGAGCTTTATGCCAAGTAGGTGGGTAATTTTTGACAAATATTAAAGTTACAGTAGCAGATTGTGTCACAAGGAATCAAAATGGTATATTTCCGGCGTGGTCCTAATTTATTAGTTGCAGATATTTTAACACATGATACTTTACATTAAAATAATTAACTTTAAATATAAATTAAGAAATCTTTTCATGTAATTTTTTTTATTTCATTTTCCTAACAAAAAAAATTATTATAATTTCGTCTAAAATAAAATAACAACAATAACACTGTCTATCATGTCATCAAACGACACAACCCAACGGAAAATAACATGACATTGACAATAAAGTATTTAATTTATCGACGAGAAGTGGCCAGTTCCAGTTAAGTGGTACCTAAAAGAAGTACTAGAATCTGTTCAATGAGTTTTCATTTAATAATCACATAAACAGGGTGTTTTTACGTAGGAAATTTGTTTTTCCGTTTTCTCCAAAAAAACATCGTAAAAGATATAATGTTTCACGGTTTAATATACTCCAGAGACCGATTACTATCAGCTGTAAAAATATCTGCATCTAATAAATTAGGACCTTATATAGAATCCTGAATGGAGCGACGGATTCCACAATTGAATCCCGATCGTAGGGAGGGATTCTAAAGTGGAATCCTGAGTGTAATAAACGCTTGTTAACGCCCAAGACGAAATAGTTTTGATACCGTGTGACACATAGGTACTGCTTTTCACACCACCTATGAGAAAAATAAAAGATATATTTCATATTTAATATTTACGCAAATAATCAATTATGAAGAAATTTTTATCAATTATGAACGTACTGTTTATTTTCATATTTCATTGTCATTTTTTAGGCTGGCAATAGAAAGTCCTTGAACAGAAAAGTGCCACTTTGATCCCTCCTAGCTGGGAAGAAAAGACCCGTATTCGAATAGGTGGTGTGAAAAGAAGGTTTTTTATATGATTCTTACTCAGAATCATGATCTTTCGATCCTAGCACGAGAAAAAATTCGTCTCAAAATTGACATAAGTACATTTCTCGAACTTTCCATTCCGTTACCGTCATACAAAATGGATGAAAAAATGGTAAGGGCTCATGCATAAATCATCCGAGGTTTTTTCGGCTACTTTTTGACCCCCCGGTGACTCACACGTGTATTTTTCTCATTCAACTAAGAAGTAATTCTTTTCATTTCGCGAAATTCCGTCATGCATGTCAATTACAATATGTAAGTATTAAACGTGATTGTAATGTAATTCCTAGTATTATTCATCGTAGTAAAATACACGTGATCTTTCGTGATTTTTTCTTGTGATATATAACATAGACGTCTAACCTCTCGCCAGCTCAAAAATGCCCCCAAAAACAATTGTTCAATTGTGCCAAGATAGGCAGGACAGCGCTTTTTTTAACACCGCGCATATTTCGGCGCAAGAACTTTGACAAATGTTTATAGAATATAGCCAATCAAAACTTTGATGGACCAATCACAACTATTTTTAAATGGCCGTTTAAGTTTTTATAGGTATTGAAATTCATTACCGTGATGCATTGAAGAGGGGGTGACACAAGTCAACTAATATTTAGGCCGTTTTTGAAAGGCAATTTATTATAGCGTGCGGCTTCCATGTTTTATTTGTTCGTAGGATATACGCAACCTTGTGCACCTATTGTAATAGGCCAGGACTTAGGAGGTGAAATGTACGGAACCCTAAAACCGAAGTAACTGGCCCAGTTTGTCGAGTGGAGAGCTTGGGGCGGTTTTAGGTGTCCCACTTCCGAGCTAGACTGACAATTGCAGAACAATAGTTCTTTTTCTAACGTAAGACAGACTAGACACTAGGTAGATATGCGTTTTGTAGGGTTCCGTACCCAAAATGGCAGAAAACGGAACCCTTATAGATTCGTCATGTCCGTCCGTCTGTCAGTCTGTCCGTCTGTTACAGCCGATTTACTCGGAAACTATAAATGCTACAGTAATTTCGCTGTTCTATCCCCCTACTCTACGAAATTTGATCGTTACACGAAATGGCCACATGATGAGAAACCAAAAATACAAGCTATTACAATTAATAATACAGGAAAACATTCAAGGCAAAAGGAGTGCAGGAGCAAGGAGAATATCCTGGCTTCAAAATCTACGCCAATGGTTCCAAAAAAGCACTCGGCCACTATTCCGTGCTGCTGTGTCGAAGGTTGAAATTGCCATGATACTCGTAATTGCCAAACTGCGATAAGCAGACGGCACTAGAAGAAAATTAAGATACACCAAAAATTGTTTTCGTAATTTTCTGAAGGAGAGTTTACACCAAACGAGCGAATCCTTCGTGGAATGCACCTATAAAGCCGCGTTTTCACTTAGTGTTCTGAGCGAGAATTCGTACGTTCGTGGGTGGGTGAAACAATAATTCGCATAGCAGAATGTTCGTTCGTCAGCCCACGAACAAGCGAATGCTCCATCAGAACACTGTGAAAACACGGCTTAAGAAAGGAAGAAGAAAGGAAAGTTTCAGTGGAAAAAAAGGATTTATTTTGATTTCTGATATTTTAAACCTCTTCAAGGTTTTGCCAATGATGCGTCTTGCCAAAATTATTGTAATTTATAAAACTTTTTTATTCAATAAATAAAAAACGGGACAGGTCCCGGTGTCTGTCTGCGACCACGGATGCGTCATGCTCGAAACGTCAGGATAAAATTACGTAAATTTACGCGATTAGGATCGGTTTTAAAATATCAGAAAGCCGTTGTTAAATTATTTTCCCTTTCCTCATGGCCGCATTGTATTTGCAATCGTTTGGCGTGTAGGTCTTTTTGGAGCGACGCACGGCGATGACATCATGCCGCATCTATTCCTGGCCGGGTGCATCCTGTGTTCAATGTATAACTTAATCCTAAAGCGAATACTGTTCGATGCATTTACGAAACGAATAAAAGAATTTTAACGAAATGAGGAGATCCGTAGGCGAACTAAAGATACTGACATAGCCCTCCGGATTAGCAAGCTGAAGTGGCAATGGGCAGGCCACATTGCACGCAGAACAGATGGTCGATGGGGTCGAAAAGTGCTCGAGTGGAGACCACGGCTAGGCAAACGCCGCGTAGGACGTCCACCCACAAGATGGACAGACGACCTTATGACAGGTCGCATCTAACCGGTACATGTGGAGGTCCAGAGGGGAGGCCAATGTTCAGCAGTGGACGTATGGCTGAGATGATGATGATGAAACGATTTTTTCTACTGCTAAGGGTTGTTTTACGGGTCAAATTTATTTTCGTTGTCTTGTTTCATACCACTCTGTGACGCTTTTAGTTGCTGTTTCGACTCAGTGTATTAAAAAAATCAATTAATAAAACTGTTAATTGTTTTTCAATTTTACATTATTATTTACTTGTGTTTGTATTTAATGCAGATTTTTCCGACAATCAAATTTTTTTTGTTACTATGCTGTCACGTTACCCAGGGGACAAAAGTAGCATAGTTTGTTAGAAAAAAAAAATCCGTACTAACATGATTAGCGGGTGATAATAATATATTTCCGCTCCGATGTATCTAATGGCGATTGTACCTATCGCTACGAACAAATAAAACATGGAAGCCGCACGTCATACTAATAGTTACATACATACATAATTGCCTTTCAAAAACGGTCCTAAATTTTAGTTTACAAGTGTCACCCCCTCTTCAATGCATCACGGCAATGAATTTCAATGTGAATCTATAAAATCTTAAATCGCCGTTTAAAAATAGTTGTGATTGGTCCATCAAAGTTTTGATTGGCGATATTCTATACACATTTGACAAAGATGTTGCGCCGAAATATGCGCGGTGTTAAGAAAACGCTATGTCCTGCCCATCTTGGCACAATTGAACATTTGTTTTTGGGGGCATTTTTGAGCTGGCGTTAGACGTCCATGTTATATATGGTCGCAAACCTATCGTTGATCTTTTGCACAAGCATCTCATTTGAATAATAAAATAAAAAACTGAAAGGGGTCTCGAAAATACACAAATAATAGCAAAAAAGTCATGTGATTTGTGTTCAAACCCTTTTCGTCTCTACAAGAGCTCAAGGTCGCGTGTTCATTGCCCTGTTGTGACCCTCTAACAATGAAAAACGTATGTGATTGTATTTATTTAAATTAAATACCTCTACTAACAAGGAAGGGTACCTAATTGTACTACTCCGATTTTATTCATTTTGATATACAGGGTCATAGAGGAGCCACTGAAAACCTTGAACGGGGTGATTTAGTAGGCTATACTGAACAACTTTTATTATGGGGCCATCACGAACCCTAAAAAAATTGTCTTTTTCATACATTTTGACCGATCGATCACGTTTTGTATCATCATCATCATCATATCAGCCGAAAGACGTCCACTGCTGAACATAGGCCTCCCCCAAAGACTGCCACAATGACCGGTCCTGCGCCACCCGCACGCGGACTCCTGCGACCTTCACCAGGTCGTCAGTCACGTTTTGTATGAAAGAGCAAAATTTTTTTTTGAGATTTCAGGGTTAGCTCCATAGTAAAAATTCAGCATAACCTACCACATCACCCCGTTTTTTCAGTGGCTCGTGTAAAACGTTGTATATATGTTACACATAGATAGTTAAAGGCCTTTTCACCACACTGCTCGTAAACACGCTGTTTGTCCTTCAATTTCAGAGCGCAAAACTGTGTTTTAATCTCTAGAGGTTAAAGTAATTTTTTTTTAATCTTCTGGGTAGACTAAAGCAATAACTTATACGGCCTGAGAGTGCAATAAGCTTTTTGACGTTTGAACTAGACAGTACGTTCGAAAAGTCAATAGTTTCAAACAGATTCATACACATGAACCTTTCATAATAATATATTCAATATGCTAAAATCCAAATTAATTACCACATTTTGTTGTATAAGTCTTTTAATTAAAAGTTCTAAAAATACGACAAATAAAAACAATAGGAAAATAAAAGTGTTGACACTATGCAAATTTCAGAACTCATCCGAATATTTTTTTCTTTTAAAATCTAAACGAGTTCGGTCGTGTTTTGTTTTCTTTCACTCTTAATTTTCAAGTTTTCGGGTAATTGCGAGATGTGAAAGTGGGGTAATTCTGAAAATCACAGAAAAATCGCCAATAACTACTTGTGTCCCATTTTGGAATTATGCTGAATTTTTAAGCATTGCCACGCCAAGATAAATATTTGAGGTTATTGTTTTATTATTTGTTGATTTGTTTATCCTACCTTCTAATTTGTTATGTTTGAGTTTTATTTCGCATGTTTCCTCGCTTTAGTGTGGTGAAAAATGTTGTGTTTCACTCGGCAGCAAAGCTTGTTCAACTCTCATGCCTTAAAACCCTCGCATTGCTCAAGATTCCATTTTATGAACCACTCGCTGCGCTTGTGATTCAAATTCTGGAATCTTTCGCTTGCTCGGGTTTCAATATTTGCACGAGAGTTAAACAATCACTTTGCTCCCTAGTAAAACAAATAACTAATTAAAGACAACAAAGTGTATCGTCGTATTTTGTTCGGGTTTAGGTAGCAGACTAAGGAAAGACGTTTGGCCCCTGGTGAGATATAGTTGATTTAGTAAATCATCATCATCAGCCTATGATAGTCCACTGCTGAACGTAGGCCCCTCTTACTAACTACGCGTATAAACGCATTAGGAGGTAAATGCCCATAATCGCCACGCTGGGCAAGCGGATTGGCGATCACAGTAATGTGTCCACTATGATGACGCTGCTGCCCATCATCAATCTTTTATCAAATAATGGTCAGTGACACTTCAATCCCTTAGTCGACTCTTACGACACCCGCAGGAGTAGTTGGGGTGGTGACAAATGTATTCTTACTGCCGTCACCACACGGCGGATTTAGTTAATGTCAATGTGTTATTTGTCTCCCCATAACTAGCAATTTTCCGTTGCGAAACTTCTATAGAATGTTCTCGGCAATTAAAATTCTACAATCACACTAATCATACCAACCGTTACATTATATTTTTTAGTACAGATGGTGCCTTTTTTAGGCTCAAGTGCGAGAAGTGGGTCATTTTACGTCAGGTCCAAAACTTCGGAGGGCCATCTGTACTAAAAAACGTCGTACGAGACACGTGCAAAAACGAAATTCGTAACTCGTTTCGAATTTCATGTTTTTCGCACTTGTGTCGTAATGTAACATTATACCTTGTTTACTCAATTATGAAATACATTATTTTTCATAATGCTATTTTATAAGTTCTCATGGAAATCTCAATGAGCACGCACTCTTAAATTCTTATGAATTTCTCGGAAATTTCCGAGTATATTCCTGCAATTTGGAGAATATTCTGCAATTTCTACATTGCTACCCATAATCATCTTGATCCCTTTATCTTGAACTGTCGTAGAGATAATGTCAAAATAGTACATTACGATACAAGTGTGAAAAAAATGCACGACCCAAGGGAGCACTCCAACTTTAAATCGACACGAGTTACGAATTTCCTTTTCGCACGTGTATCGTACGACGTTTTTCAGTACATATGGCACTCCGAAGATTTCGACCTCACATAAAATGAACCACTTCTCGCGCTAGCTCGCGTAAAAACAGTACCACCTGTACTGAAATAGTACATTTCCTAACTAGTGCGGGAAAACTTTTTTTTCGGCAAGGGTGAAAGTCGGAGCCCGAGTGAAACGAGGGCGACAATCACCCGAGTTAAAAAAAAGTTTTTGCACGTGTAAGGGACGATTTTTTTCATAACAAGTGCGTCAAAACGAGAAATTACCGCGCGCGAAGCGTGCGCAAAGTTCGTTTTTGCGCATTAGTTACGAAAATGTATTTTTTAACCATTTTTTCAAACTTATTCTCTTTTCATGAACTTTCCTTTGGGAAATATATAATCCTTTGGGATAAAGCTTGAACACGCCAAAATTGAGGCATGTAAAATCGTTTATATCTATGGGAAAAATGGAGGTATAGAAACTTTTAAAGCACCTTTTTGATCACAAGAACCTGCCCAAAAACATATAAAAAAATTGTTTTCGTATAATTATTCGTTGTCAAAATGTCGAGCAAACAACACAAAAAACGCGAACGTACTTTGCACAAATACGTCAAAAATTCAACACTGAGATATAGAGATATCGCGAAAAGACTAAAATATCCCCAATCTGCGGTTTTTCGCGTATTAAAGAAGTTCCGTGAACACTTGACAATAGATAGAAAGCCAGGAAGTGGAGGGTGCAGAGTCTGAAGAATAAAAAAAAGGAACGAGAGTATTGTTAGGATTTTCGCCTCAAATCCAAAGATGTCTTCTCGTGATGTGGCCAAGAAAGTGAAGATGTCTCAGTCCTATGTTCAAAAAATAAAACGTAGGGCTGGACTAAGAAGTTTTAAAGCCCAGGCCGCACCAGATCGAAATTCGAAACAGAACTCATCCGCAAGGAAACGGTCACGAAAACTTTATGAGAAATTCATTACGAAATTTACATGCGTTGTCAAGGACGACGAAACATATGTAAAAGCTGATTTTAAACAAATACCTGGGCAAGAGTTTTATACCAGTCTAAGTCGAACAGATGCTCCTGAAGAATGTAAATTGAAAAAGTTTTCGAAATTCCCAAAAAATACCTTCTTTGGCAAGCAATATGCAGCTGTGGGAAAAGAAGTCGCTCGTTTATTACCACCGGGACAATAAACGGCGAAATTTATCAAAAAGAGTGTTTACAGAAACGTTTGCTGCCTCTTATAAGAAAGCACGACTCACCGCCACTGTTTTGGTCAGATTTGGCCAGTTGTCACTACGCAAAACCAGTGATGGAATGATACAGCACAAGGAGGATTGAGTGGTACCAAAATTATGTAACCCGCCAAATAGTCCAGAACTGCGGCCTGTTGAAGAGTACTGGAGTATAATGAAGGGAATTTTAAAAAAGAAAGGCGGAGAAGTAAAATCAGTCCCCGAGCTATAAAAAATATGAACGTGGGCGTCAAAACGGTGTCCTAACGAGATGGTGCAAAGTCCTATGAGACGTATACGCAAGAAAGTTAGAAGTATGGCTTACGGTGTAGACAATAACTAAAATAGAAAATGTTATTTTAAACTACGTTAAATTTGTCATTGAACATGTGAAACATAATGTAGCCTTTCACTCTCAAATTAATTTTTTATGACTATTTGTGTGCCTCAATTTTGGCGTGTTCAAGCTTTAATATATAAATTATGTCTTTTCCTTATAACATACACAGATTGTTTTTGACCGAACGTTACTCGTATGTTTACTGGAACGGTGAGTAATCATTTCTTCAGAATATGATGATAATTTAATTTCAAGTCTACATAAATTTACAATTTTAGTTTACATTAGTTTTTGTATTATCTCGTTGGTGTTATCTGTTATTTGCCTACATCCGAGGCTGTCTGGATTGTCTAATAATATTTTGGTAAAATAATGAATTCAATTAATTATCTCAGTATATCTTTTCGATTTAGCTTTCGGTATCGTGCTGTAAGATATATGAAATTAACCTATAATTGGCGTAGAACCTTTTAGTTCATGGGGCCCCAGCGCACGGTTGACGTAACTAAAGACCGAAGTGCTGCCGAATTCCTCACATAACGCATCAGTATTGCGATACAGCGAGGAAATGCCGCCAGCATCCTCGGTACAATGCCACAAGGGCCAATCTTAGATATAGGTTAGGTTAAGTAAGATTAGTTAGATTTAATCTATGTATACAGGGTGCTCGCGAGGAAACCGAAAGATTTTATCTATGCATTCGAGACATCAAAATAAAAAAAAAATATTATGAGATGTAATGTCAAATTCCACAAAAAAAATTCTTTCTTTTTAGATTATTTGAATACTTTTTCACATTTCCAATACTTATCATAACGACAATTTGTTAGAATTAATTTTTTATATGATTTTTTTAGGGACAGGTGTTTTCGTCAAGTCTATTCTTATTTTTTGATTGTCAGACAAAAGGTGTGGCATAATATTAGAACACATTGTGGTAGCATTGTAATCAAAAAGAAGTTTTATGACAAGTTACGTCGAAAAACTTTATTCGAGAAAAGGTTAATTATCTCTGGAACCAAGCCGAATGCAGAAAATTTTAAATAACATTAAATACTCTAAATATGCTCAGGAATTCAGTATTAAAATCTTTCGGTTTCCTCGCGAGCACCCTGTATAAATTGTAGTTTTGAAAATAAATATATCAATGACCTATATTATAAATACAGCGCGATGCTGCGAATTGCGATCGCTGTATCGCAATACTGATGCGTTGTGCGAGGAAGTCGCCAGCTCTTCGGTCTTTAGTTACGTCAACCAAACGTTTCACGATCTCAGCATGAGAGTTAATATCAAAAATGCACGCCGTATAATCAAATGCATTGCTATTGAAATGCAATACAATTGGTTCCCAGAATAGCCGCAAATAGCAAAGGCGGAGTAGAGTTACGTAATAGTTGCATCTGAGGACAGACCGACAAATGCACCGATTATGACTGCAGTATTATGTTACTGCAAATTGTATGCACTTTGCACAGTCAACGGCAATATTATCTTGCTACAAAGGCCGCAAAACTCAAGGTGTATTTAGACCAAACGAGCATTCGCTCATTCTATCCCGCACTCTACGAAATTCGTTCGTTACACAAAACGTGATTCGTCGGAATTCGTTGATTTCGTCGAAAGATAAGCACTCTCATGAAAATAAAAGAGACACGGGAGTGCGTATCTTTAGTTCGTGTTTATAGCCGATGGTTCATAGCTTAGTAGCTCGCGGTGAGACCAGTGCCTAACGCCATAGGTATTACTCATACAGATGTCATATATACCATAGATCAAGCAAACGTATCTACTTAGCGTGTCAAATGAACTCAGTGAAATCCACTGAGTTGTCCGTCTTTAATCGCAGTTTGCAGCTTTCGGGCGTCAAATTTTGTAAGTTGAAGTGAACAAGAACATTAATAATGCCTCCTTAAGTAATATTAATTGCAACAACACAAATAAATATGAATACTCAAGGGCCTGAGACATATTCAAAATCATAGGCAAGTAACAACTTCAGTACAAAATCTGACACGCTCGGCCGCCATACAAATGAATTAACTTGTTTCTTCTATCCAAATTAATTCTGTGGTATTACTGATATATTAGGAAAGACCTATAATCCCACACGTACCAAGAAATTCGGCAATTCATTAATATGCCGGACTATTAAAGTGGAATTCTTTACCGGCACATGTGTTTCTTATACACTTATAAATTGGTACCCTTTAAACGAAGCGTGAAGAAGCATCTAGCGGGCCAGCAAGGCGGTGGCAGCTGACAGGTTACTGCTGGTCTCCTGTTCGTTGCCGCCGCGATTTGGGCTCCACTTTTCACTTACGATCAGGTGGAGTGGAGCCACTTTGTTGTGCCAATATAAAAAAAAAAGAATGTCGAGCAATGAACTGACTATGACTGATGATGAATAAACTTCTTTTTTTTCTACCATATCCAAAACCTCTTCGTATGTCTTTCTTACCTTGAAAAATCGGATATTTAAGTAATTGTGAAAACACAAATCAAATTATTTATTAACTAAATATTTTGATTTGTAATTTTACATTTTTTCCCCAATAGTCACACTACTTACTATATAAATAAATTATAAATATTGGATGTCATATACCAAAGAAAAAACGACCAAGATCTCCAACGTCCGAGGTGGGAATCGAACCCACGTGCTCAGCTTTCGCGACCGACCGAAACCGACCGAAATGGTCCATGTATTCTTTGCTTGCCTTTAGAGTATGGTCAAGGTTGCCAAGACCGAGTGGGCGAGCGGTAGATCCAGCCGCGAAAGCTGAGCACGTGTCGATTCCCACCTCGGACGTTGGTGATCTTGGTCGTTTTTTCTTTGGTATATGACATATTTATAATAAATCACATATTATTTATTTAATGGGTTAATAATTTACGTTACGCGTTACGCGTGCTGACCGCATTCGGAACGAGTACATCCGTGGTAGCCTCGGAATCCGTGACGTAGCGGAAAAGCTTCAAGAATGCCGTCTTCGGTGGTTTGGTCACGTTTGTCGTAGGCCACCTGACTACGTAGGAAACATATGCCTTAACCTAGCCCTTGACGGCCCCCGACCCCGCGGCAGACCAAAGAAGCGATGGCTAGATGTCGTGAAGGCTGACATCAGAGTGAATGGGCTTACAGTAGAAGATGCCCAGGATCGCGTAAAGTGGAGGAAATGTAGCAGGAAAGCGGACGCTGGCAAAGGCCGGGATAACGCTAGGTAGAAGAAGAAGAGAATGGGTTAATAATTTGTTGGTTTATGAAACATTGTTATCAAGACCATTATTCGATGTAATCATAAAATAATTAAAATAATCTGCACCTATTTGTATACAGTTGTAGATTGTGAATTACGAAGCGCCAATGGCCGGATTTATTTTTGCTAAAACGCTTGTGCTTAAATGGTAAAGTATTTTTTTTAAATGTTTATAAATGACATATTGTTATAATACTTATACACGCCATACATATAAAACGCCTAAGGCCCATCAAAAGGGAAGACGTATATTTGTTTACTCCATACATATAATTCGAAATGTGGTGATAAAATAGCTAAGTGCCGATTAAAACGCCTGTAGTGAATTAATAGTATACAGAGCTATAAATGTGTGTTTGTAGTAATACACGATAAGCTGCAGAACCGTGAGTTACAACAAAAATTATATCCTAACCGTTTACGGTTTTGAATCGCTTGTGGTTGCTGTGCTTAAGCTGCTTGTGCGCATGCTCGCTACGCCTGGCGTCAACCAATCAGCGGTCGCGCAGTTAGACGCGCCAAAGGAGTTTTTCGCAGTCGACAAAATTAAATGCAAGCTTGCCTGCGATCAAAACTGTTACGTGTGGCTTATGCGGCTACAGGACCCTATTTTCGTCGCGATGAGCTCTGTTCGGGTGGTTCAGTGGAGAACATAGGCGACTAAATATTTTGAACTACAGTGATGAGGCCGGGTTCGATCCTGAGCGGACTGATATAATATTTTTTTTTTTTTTTGTTTATTTTATAATTTTTATATTAGTTTTTTATTGTTCTATTTTTTTTTTTTGTATACACAATTTATGACAACTTTGATTTAATTTTTGTTTAGTAGACATTGTGATTTTAGTTTTATTTATTTGTTACATTTCCTGTTATTTTTTGTTTATGTAGATGGATGTGTCTCGAATTTAGTTCGTATATTTAGACATATTTCTAGCGCTGACATAATGTAATTAGATATTTGATTTATGTGGAATTATTTTATTTTTGAGATTAGATTAGGATATATTTTTGAGCAAATGAAATTTAATTTAATTTTAACTTGAATGGGACTTTTTTGCCCAATATTATCATGGATTGGACATGTTTCAAAAGATTCAATTTGCAATGTGAATGACATTATTTATTATTATTACCATGGATTTGTTTTTTATTTTTTAACTTGTCATATGAATTTAAGGGAACAATTTGAATTGGTTATTAGTGCTTTTTATATTTTGTCTGTATAGCTACCAAAGTTTACTTAGTGTGTTTAAAGTTTAAATGTGTTAAATATGATAATTGTCTGGTGTCTGTTCTACCTATTCTCACACTGGGGATTTGTTATTAGTTGGGTAACATAATGAGTAGCCCCTCACCTAAGGCCCCCTGTCCCTATTGTCCTGGATCGCCTAGGCTTTATGTAGTTCCAAAAGGCCTTAACGTCCACATTGGTAGGGTCCATAAGGATATTGCCCCGCAGATCCGTAATTCTTTGGGGGTTCCTGGTCCGACTACGGGTCTGCCAGCGCCTCAAAGTGTTGGTGTTCCATCTCAGGCAACGTCTGCGTCTGCTTCTCGGGGTTGTTTTGATAAACTAGGAGAACTTAAAGCCAAGGTCGCTGTATTAAAGCATATACCTAAAGGTGCGAGAAGTGTTGTTGCGGGAAAATTATGTGCGATCATAGACAACTGCGTACAGTCCAATTCAGTTGATGATTGGTTTTCCTTGTTATCTTTTGCTTTTGTCGCACTTCAGATTCCGGAGAAAAGTGCAAAATCTTTGACGGCTAAGGTGAAGGAAAATGTAGACAGTACAGTCAACGAAATGCTACTCCTGCCAGACACTTCAAGGAGAAGTCGGTCTCTGGTTGGTACCATAGAGAGCAAAGTGTACGAGGGTGACTTGAGGGGTGCGGTTCGGCTTCTGCTATCGGATTCTACACTAGCACCCAATAATGATGAGACGGTAGCATCACTCCGTGAGAAGCACCCTTCACCTTCTAGGCCTTTGTTGTTTCCGCCTGAGCCAGAGATTAAAATTTCTCCCATCACGGTAACGCCGACTGATGTGAGAGAGGCTTTGGCGAGTTTCTATAATGGGTCCGCGTCAGGGTTAGATGGTTTGCGCCCGCAGCATCTGAAGGAATTGATATCTTCTGCAGCGGGAAGCAATGGTCCCCGGCTCCTGGATTCGCTGACGAAACTGTGCAACTTCTTGTTGGAGGGTTCACTTAATCCGCTGGTGTGCCCGTATTTGTACGGGGCCTCTCTTTGTGCACTCACAAAAAAGGATGGTGGGATAAGGCCTATAGCGGTAGGGTGCACGATCCGCCGTCTCGTGGCCAAACTGGGTTGCCGAGCGGTTAGGGAGCACATAGCAAATTATTTGCAGCCGGTTCAAGTAGGCTTCGGAACCGCTCGGGGCTGTGAGGCAGCCATCCACGCCACACGATGCTATGCGTTTGATAATGGCAACACCGACGCTGTTATTCTTAAGATTGATATCAAAAATGCATTTAACAGCGTTGAGAGAGACATTATTCTTGGGGAAGTTTTGGATCGGGTGCCCTGCCTCTATCCTTTCTTACGCCAATGTTATTCTTGTGACAGTAACTTGGTATTTAATGGTATCTCCTTATCATCACAAGTTGGCGCTCAGCAGGGTGATCCATTGGGGCCTTTAGTGTTCTGCTTAGCTATACAGAAAACCATTTCGATGTTGGACTCGCCACTAAACGTTTGGTATTTAGACGACGGTACGATTGGGGGTAGTCCACAGAATGTGATAAACGATCTGGGTAAGTTGACGGTAGCATTAAAGGAGGTTGGCTTGGAGATTAACCCTGCTAAGTGCG
Source organism: Thaumatotibia leucotreta (assembly GCA_025490895.1). Lineage (NCBI taxonomy): Eukaryota > Metazoa > Arthropoda > Insecta > Lepidoptera > Tortricidae > Thaumatotibia > Thaumatotibia leucotreta. The sequence goes on from JALPQI010011085.1 coordinate 17,431, forward strand.
AATTGTTTTTCTGTGGTACTTCTGATGCCGGTAACTCTGTGTTGGCAGACTTTGACAAAGTATTGCCAGGAGTACGCCGCCTTCAAAAGTCTTCCCTAAACCTGTTGGGCGCTCCAATTTTCCCGGAAGGAGTCAGTGCTGCGCTTGAGGATAAGAGGCTAGCGCTGGTTAAGGCTAAGGAGCACCTGAAGGGTCTGTCCTCCCACGTTTCACTCACTCTATTGCGAAGCTGTTTTGCGCTGCCGCGCATGATGTATGTTTTAAGGACTGCTCCAACTTGGTTGTTCGAAGACGACGTCTTGAGGATAGACGAAACAATCAAGTTGGCCCTGGAATCTGTATTGAATGTGCGTCTGAATGAAGCGCAATGGTGTCAGGCTTCTCTTCCGGTGCGTCACGGTGGGCTCGGAATACGTCGTTGTAGGGAGGTCGGGGTGGTGGCGTTCCTTGCCTCCGCTCATGGTGCTTTGGGTCTCGTCGCTCGAATTTTATCAGTTGATGGTGGCGTTACTCAGGTACCGTTTGTTGCGGAGGCACTTGCCAAATGGACGTCCTTGTGCAATGGCGATGAGCGACCAGACAACCCTACCGTTCAGAGGGGGTGGGACGATATTTTATGTAAGAGGACCTTTGTCAGTTGTTTGGAGGGTGCGGTAGGATCGAACTTGGCACGTCTCAAGGCTGCGTCGAGAGTCGAGTCGGGGGCATGGCTGCATGCGCTGCCTTCCCCGTCGTTGGGCACTTTATTGGACAACGATTCCATGAGAATTGCCGTCGCTTTGCGGTTAGGGTGCAAGGTGTGCGAAGCGCATCGTTGCATCTGTGGGGCCATGGTTGAGGAGGATGGACACCATGGCCTTAGTTGTCTGAAGTGTGCGGGGCGGTTTTCAAGGCATCATGCCATCAATGATTTGATTCGCAGGGCTTTGGTGTCGGCTGGCGTGCCCTGCGTTCTGGAGCCTCCAGGGTTGAGCCGGACGGATGGAAAGAGGCCTGATGGTCTCACGTTGGTTCCATGGCAGAAGGGTAGGTGCCTCTTGTGGGACGCAACGTGCGTCAGTACGTTTGCAGCGTCTCACTTGAGTCACACTATTAGATCTGCAGGATCGGCAGCGGAGAATGCGGCCAAACTAAAGCATACTAAATACTCTGCCTTGGAGCCGACGTACGACTTTGTGCCGGTGGCGGTAGAAACTGCGGGACCTTGGGCTGTGGAGGCAAAGAAATTCATTGGGGATGTGGGTCGACGGCTGAAGGATAGGGGGTGTGATCCTCGTTCCGGATCGTACCTGGTCCAACAGATTTCGTTGGCCATTCAACGCGGCAACGCGGCCGGTATAATGGGGACTTTTGGGCCGGGTACGTTTCGGGATGATTTCTTCAGCTAAGTCCTGTGGTGTTAGCATGTAGGTAATATGACGAAGCTTGTTGCGGATCCCATCATTGATGTGTATGAGACGAAGCCTGTTGCCGATTTATTTTGCGTTTGTTGCCCTCTGACGAAGCCTGTGTTGCAGATATGTTTCCTTGAATATTTAAGTTATATGTAATAAAATGAATTTTTGTGCGATCATACTTATAATAGTACATTACGACACAAGTGCGAAAAACATGAAATTTCGTTTTTGCACGTGTCTCGTACGACGTTTTTTAGTACAGATGGCCCTCCGAAGTTTTGGACCTAGCGTAAAATGACCCATGACCCAAAAACATGAAATTCGTAACCCGTGTCGATATAAAACACTCCGTATCGGTCGTGTTTTAAAACATCGCCACTCGTTTCGAATTTCATGTTTTTCGAACTTTTGTGGTAATTTACTATTTTGAAATCGATAAAGGAATATTTTGTCCTTGTGGTGACGTAAGAATACATTTTGTTACTCCAACTCTTCCCGCGGGTGTCGTAATATTCGTAATTTTTTTGATAAAAGTTTGTGATGGGCGGCAGCGTCATCATAGTGGACACATTACTGCGATCGCCAATCCGCTTGCCCAGCGTGGCGATTACAGGCATTACCTAGTATTGCGTACATACGTGTAGATAAAAGATAGGAGAGGCCGAAGTTCAGCAGTGATTTAATAAGCGCAGGATAGGTGATTCTGATTTGAATGAACTCTAGCAAGTCCTGGGTGCATAGGTACTTGCGTTTGCGATAGCCAAGTTGCCTATCGCGAACGCTTAGTAGCGTAGCGTTACTAATATAAATTGATTTAACTATAACAAATTGATGTTTTGTTATATTTGCTTCGATTTTGTAATCATGAATTGATTACAGCGCCCTCTATATTAAACTCATCGCAACCAAGAGTTGTGGAGTTTGCGGACGATTGTGGTAGGCACACGAAGTGGCTTAAGGTTGTAGCACCTTCGAAAAATTAAGTACAGATGTCGCTAGTGATTAGTTTCGCAATACCATGGATTGGTTTCTCTTGTCTGATACTCTTTCTTGTTATTGCGACAAAGACAGTTTGCTTTTCGTTCAAGATTCACGATTGAGTATTAGCAATTGAAATTTTGGCTAGGCACTAAGTTTTTTTAGGGTTCCGTAGCCAAAATGGCAAAAACGGAACCCTTATAGATTCGTCATGTCCGTCTGTCCGTCTGTCCGTCTGTCACAGCCAATTTACTCGGAAACTATAAATGCTACAGTAACGAAATTTGGTAAGGATATGTGTTGTATGAACCGCTACAGGAATGTGATACTAAATTGTAAAAAAAACCATTGGAGTGGGGGCCCTCCATACATGTAACTGAGGGATAGAATTTTTTTTTTAGTTGTACATAAGCGTGTGGGGTATTAATAGAAAGGTCTTTGAAAATGATATGAAGGTTTATACATCACATTTTTATTTAAGCAAATCGTTTTCGAGATATCAGGTCTCAAAGTCTGAAAAATGTGTCCCCCCCCCTCTATTTTTTAAACTACGCGATATAAAATTCTGAAAAAAATATATGTTATGCACATTAATAAACTCTATCAACGATTTTTGGTTTGATAAAATTATCTCCTATAGTTTTTGAGGTAGGTTGATTTAACTGTATTTTTTTAATAATAAATTGATAATGGTACGGAACCCTTCGCGCGCGAGTCCGACTCGCACTTGGCCGGTTTTTTTGAATAACGGGCATTTTAATGTTGCTTTCTTTTTGGGACATCATCATCATCACCATCACCAGACCCACACGTAGTACCTAATTACAGGAATGTTATCTATATTTTTTTTTATATTAATATATTTTAGATAATAAGCTATACACGCGACATTAGTTAATTATCTTTGTATGCAAATTGTTTGACATTGTTATATTTCTTATTATTATTTTGACATTTAAATTTGATTTTGTGTAATATGTATTTGTTACAATTGTCATGACATTTGTGACATCGTTTTTACTGTACGACTTTTAAAATATGTTTACTACGAGTATAAAAATGACATGTAATACATTATTATGAATAAATGAACTTGAACTTGAATTATCATCAGCCAATTGACTTCCACTGCTGGACATAGGCCTCCCCCAGAGAGTTTCACAAAGATCGGTCGTGAGCTGTCCTTTTTGGAACACCTAACGTAATGTAAGGCTTGTTCACGAAATAAAGTAGCCATTGCTGTATAATTCTTTTTTTTTGTATGAGACCATACCTTAGTATGGGTGTTATTACAAAGAATGGCTCTTTGCCTATCTTCTCGGACGCTATGGTTGATATTTATATCAATTTCTCCATAATTATGGACTTCTATTTCAACTTCTGGATTTAAGTAATGTTTCTTCTTATTTTGCCATTTTGGGTCATTTAGTTTCCCAATGGGTCTTAACTAAATTACAATAGCGATACTATAATAAACTGTGAATCTTGTGTCTACAATTGTTATTAATTATTTCAAGACTAACATTGTTGAAATCGTCTCGGAAGCTCTCACTTTTTTGAGCGTGAACTTTTGCATTAAGCAATATCTGAAGTTATTTTGATTTTGGCGACTTTTCAGCGAATGCTTTTGGATATTGGGTTGTTAAACATAAAACAGAAGGACCAATTTACAGTCCCATGGCTGTTAGAACTACATGGGACTGTTGCGTAACAGTAGAGACTGATTTTACGATGGCTACTTTATTTCGTGAACAAGCTTTACGTGTATGTTTTTGCGTAGAGGCCTACGTTAATGGTAATGTTGTCTGTCTGTCACAGCATGGCACAGGCGCATGACGAGGACTACGAAGACAGGTACTACTCCTCGGGCCGCGACAGCGATGACAGCCCCATCCTCTACAACAGGTACGTCACTGACCCACCCAGGCTTCGCTTGGGTACAAATGGTACAATACTTTACTAACGGGTACTTACAGTACCGGCCAATAATACACAGTGTTTTTATTGATTTCCGTTAAATTAAAGAAAAGCTTATTTAGGTCAAAAATAATCACTTTCTCTAAGAAACTAGTGTCTTAACTCTTACTGTTATTGAGTTATTAAAAAAATAAGTTTACAATACAATACAATACTCTTTATTGCACACCTCAATAAATGAAAACAATTACAGAAAAAGTAGCGACTTAACTAGAGGTAGACAACAGGCGGTCTTATCGCTAAGAAGCGATCTCTTCCAGACAACCTTTAGGTAGCGGAAATAATTACATTTTAGATTATGCCAGTAGGTGCAGAAAATGTGACAATATAGAACACTTTGAATTAATCCGATATGCAATCATCATCATCATCATCATCATATCATCCAAAAGACGTCCACTGCTGAACATAGGCCTCCCCCAAAGATTGCCACAATGACCGGTCCTGCGCCACCCGCATCCAGCGGACTCCTGCGACCTTCACCAGGTCATCGGTCCACCTTGTGGGGGGCCTACCCACGCTACGCCTTCCGGATATGCAATAATATACTAAAATAAAAACAAATACATTTATAAGTATTATAATCACATATACACAAACCATACATACATACATTTATATATATACATGAGTAATACATTACATATATAAATGAGTTTAACGATGCCAACAGCATAAAACAAAAAGGGAGCAGATACAAGTATCACAGATCAGACAAAAACTTTAGTTTGAGGAGTCTTTTAAAGGAAGAAGGAGATTGTGCGTTCCTTATTTCAACAGGCAAAGAATTCCATAGTCGAACAGTACTACAGCTCCAGTTCGAGATGCTCTGCAGATCGTCATTTATAATGGATATTGTAGATGGGAGATCACCAATAGCACCCAGCGAGTATATCTGAAGATCGACTAATTTGGTCACACTTGTCAATTTAATTTCACTGCAATTAGATAGAAAGAAGCAAGTGGACGTAATATACCTAGATTTCCAGAAAGCTTTTGACCGTGTTGACAATGATGTACTGCTGTGTAAACTTGGGGCTGTAGGATTAACGCCACGGCTTCTCAAACTGTTTTCTAGTTATCTGGCGGATAGAAGGCAGTTTGTGAAATATGGACCATATGTCTCCGACACTTATTTCACTCTATCTGGGATTAGTCAAGGTTCCAATTTGGGACCTTTGCTGTCTATATTATTCTAGTCAACGATTTGCCAAAGGTTGTAAAAAGCAGTGAGATCTTGTTATTTGCCGATGATGTGAAGTTGATAAGGGTGATCAATGATGAAGAGGACTGTTTAGGCTTGCAGAACGATCTTGATGCTGTGTTTGGATGGAGTATGGGGAATGCGTTAAGCTTTAACTTAACGAAATGTGAAACCATGAGTTTTACTCGTTCACCTGCTCCAATTGAATACCGGTACCAACCCGGTGGCGAAGGCGTCTTGCGTGTCTCCCGCGTGCGTGACCTGGGGGTAGAATTCGATCCTAGTTTGACCTTCCGCGATCACTGTACCCAGGTTACAAAGAAGGGCATTCAGAGGCTGGGTTTTGTATTACGAAATTCTCAGGCTTTGACTCCATCCGCTCTTAGAACCCTTTACACGGCACTCGTACGGAGCATATTAGAAACAAATGCGGTGGTGTGGAATCCCTATGAAAAAAAGTATGTGTTAATGTTGGAAAAAGTACAAAAAAGTTCCTAAGGTCGTTGTACAAAAAACAGTTTAGGTATTTTCCGTTTTTGTACCCGACACAGTTTCTTTTGGGTCAGTTGGGGTACGAGTCACTTGAGCTGAGACGATCTCTGGCAACAATCAAATTTGTGCTGGGTCTCATAAGACATAAGTTGGATAGCGTTGAGTTAGTGGGGGAAGTCATGCGGCTATTTGTGCCGGATTCACGCAGTCGGCTCCGCGCCCCGCGGCTGCTGGCGCCGGCGGGCGCGCGCACCGGCCTCTACCGCTACTCGCCGCTGCGGCACGCACTGGCCATGCTGAACTCCATGCTCAGCGCGGCTCCTCATTGCGATTTGTTTGCTTCGGGGTTGGCAAGTTTGATTAACGAGTGCAAGAGAATGCTAGAGAAGAACGAATGTGTTAATACAAGGGTGGATCAAAAAGTACCCGTGTTAGAAATGAAAACGCACTTTTTTTTTAAACTTTTGTTTTTATTTTTCAACGATATCCCCTCCTAGGTCTTTACACTTTTCCCAAGGTTTCAGCCATTTCTTTAACCCTTCCAAAAAGTAGGTTTTGTCAAACTCTCCAAAATAAGCTTCTGTCTCGGCAATAACCTCCTAGTTCGATCCGAATTTCTTTCCCCCGAGCCATGTTTTCATATTGGGGAAAAGAAAAAAGTCACAGGGAGCCAGATCTGGCGAAAAAGGCGGATGAGGCAGCAATCCGTATCGTAGTTCTTTCAATTTAGCAGCGACAATTTTGGGAGAATGTGCTGGTGCGTTGTCCTGATGAAATAGTACTTTCTTCTTTGCCAGGTGGGGCCGTGTCTCGTTTATTTTTTTTATCAAATCGGTTCAGCAACTCACTGTAGTACTGCCCTGTTATGGTTTTTCCTTTTTGTAAAAAATCGATAAGGATTACTCCCTTAGAATCCCAAAATATCGTGGCCATAACTTTTCCGGCTGAGGGAACTGTTTTCGCTTTCTTTGGGGCAGATTCATCAGAAAAAATCCACTGTTTTGACTGTCGTTTTGTCTCAGGAGTGTAATACCTAGTGTATCCATGTTTCATCAACTGTAACGACAACATGCAAAAACTCCCGAGAATTTCGCTCAAACAAGTCTAAGCACTCCTTCGACATACACACCCGTATCCGCTTATTTTCATCCGTGAGCAAACGCGGCACCCATCGAGCGGACACTTTTTTCATGTGTAGTTTGTCGTGTATTATATTTATTGTTGTACCGTACGACACCCCTAGAGCTTCAGCTAACTCACGCACTTTGGTTCGTCGATCGGCGACTAATATGTTTTTGGCCTTTTCTACGATTTCTTCGGAAACCACGTCTGCAGGACGTCCTGGGCGATCCTCGTCAAAAACAGTTGTACGACCTCGTTTAAATTCGTTTTACCAATATCTGACTGTTGTCATAGACAGCGAAAGACCTCCATAAACAGAATCTAATTTAGTTTTTATTTGATCGCATGTTTTTCCATCTAAAAACAAGAACCGAATTACAGAAAGGTATTGCTCTTTTTCCATTTTGTATGAAAAACAAAAACCATCTTACATAAATTGCCGCCAAATAAATACTAAACCATAGATACAAGAGAGTTTTCTTTTTTTTAAATTGTTAAAGCCATGACTACACGACCGTTGTTTTAAATTTCATAAACAACGCCGACTATCATCAAACACGGGTACTTCTTGATCCACCCTCGTAAGTAACTAGTATTGTTCAACTACACTCGGCGTCAAAAAAATCGCACATCTCGGAAATTTTGTTTTGAACGAATATAGCTCATATATTATTTGTTGCACCCTAACAATATTATTATCATTTGAAAGCGCAATTAATGACCTTTAAAATGGAGTATTGTTTGTTATCGTAAAAATAATGATCTCCGGAAAATTTGCGTTTGAAATCAAAAGTTCCGTAGCACGCTTTTAACAGGTCACTAATTGCGGCCCCAAGGATGGGTATAAAAGAGGGGGTAATGGTCAGTTATGGGTCATTCAGTATCCAGGCGTCACTGAGGACACACCTAAACAGCTACAGCAAGAAAAAACCTTCGGAAAATGGACACCACGCCGGAAGAAGCAGCTCAAGTGATTGCACTTCTCCAATCTGGACTACGACAGGCAGAAGTTGCTCGGCATCTGAACATCAGTCGTTTTCGAGTGCGACGAGTGTTACAGCATTTCGAGGAGACTGGCGGCTACATCAGGAGGCATGGTTCCGGGAGACGACGCTGTACTTCCCGTCAAGACGACCGGTACATCGTGACGACCTCTTTGAGAAATCGTTTTTCCAACGCTGTTGAGCTCCAGCAACAGCTTCGAGCAGCTCGCAGAACGTCGGTGAGCGTCTCGACGATTAGAAGACGACTACGAGAGAGGAATTTGATGCCCCACCGAGCCGCTACGGGCCCCCAACTGACTGCACAGCACCGGACTGCCAGAAGAGGATTTCGCGCTTCACACGAGAATTGGACGTTCGCCCAATGGAGCAAGGTCCTCTTTTCTGACGAGACGAGGGTGTGCCTTTACACCAACGATAGGCGCAGGAGGGCATACAGAAGACCTGGCGAGCGGTACACAGAAGCCTGCACCGTAGAAACCGTCGGCTACGGAGGTGGATCCTGCATGTTCTGGGGCGGCATTTCTGTCGACGGGAAGACCGAACTTCTCTGCGTTTCCCGGACTGGTGGTGGCCGTGGCCAGGGATCCCTGAATGCTCAGCGTTACGTAGCGGAGATCCTGGATCAACATGTGGTCCCTTATGCTGATGTTGTTGGACGTGGCTTCCAGTTCATGCACGACAACGCCCGCAGCCATACAGCGCAAATTGTCAAGGACTACCTGCATGCTGCTGGTATCACCGTTATGGAGTGGCCGGCAAGGAGTCCTGACTTGAATCCCATCGAACACCTTTGGGATCAGCTGAAAAGGCGGGTACGGTCGCGTGATCCTGCTCCTGTCACTCTCGATGAGCTTCATGATGCCTTCATCGAGGAGTGGAACAACATCCCTCAAGAGAGCATCGTCACACTCATCAGGTCCATGAGTGACCGCTTGGCAGATCTTCGGAGGGCCAGAGGAGGCAACACTAGGTTTTAAGTTTAGTTTTAAGCTTTATTTTTTGTTATTGTTATGCTTTAAAATTTTGTAATTTTTGTGTAAATAAACGATTTTCCTTTTTCCTGGCAAATTTTCTTTTTTTTTCGTATTGAGGTTGATCGTAAATTTTAATTTTCTGATGGAGGGTTTTATTACCTTTAAAATGAGAGCCCACAGTCATACCTTGTCATACACAATATAGGGTTTATGATCCCTCGAAAGGAGAATTTAAAAAGGTGCGATTTTTTTGACGCCGAGTGTAATGTTCGTGACGCTATGGTGTTAAGTAGCTGTAAGTTGCGAATGTATTTTTTATTAAATAAATAAATAAATAAATCGTCGGCATAAAGATGATATTGAGAAGAAAGATTTACAGTAATGGAGTTAATGAAAATTGAAAATAATAAAGGAGACAACACGCCGCCCTGCGGGACGCCGGCCAGAGTATTGCACCAAGAAGAACGGAAATTATCCACCTTTATATGCTGCCGACGACCAATTAAGTAGCTACGAAACCATTCGATTACCGTAGGAGATATATTAAGAGAATGTAGTATACCAAGGAGAATATCAAAATCGACAGTATTAAACGCATTGCTAAAATCTAGCAGCGTCAACACCGTCAACTTTTGATCATTCATGCCCGCCCGAATGTCGTCAGTGATCTTCACGAGAGCAGTAGCAGTACTATGACCAGGACGGAAGCCGGATTGGAACGGGTTGAGGAGATCATACGTGTTAAGGTACGATGTGAGCTGTTGATGTATGAGACGCTCAAGTACTTTGGATAGGAACGGAAGAATTGAGATAGGACGATAGTCTGAAAACGAGGAAGGGTTAGACTTTTAATGACTGAACAAGTGTATTGCAACCTTTATTACATCCTAATGTTACTTATTTTGACGTGTGCCGTCAGTCACCTGAGATCTTATTCTTAAGGTTCTCTCACACTTGCCATTACAATTATTATGCATGAAAACGAAAAAAAATTTTTTACGAAATTAACAAAAGCTGATATACCAGGCAACTTCTATTAATGTCCCAAGTAACATGTCCAATTTAACGGAAATCAATAAAAACACGGTGTAGGTAAAGGTATATCACATTCGTGTTTTTCAGTACAACTTTTTGTATTTTTAAGTGGTTTCTACACTTTCCACCTACACAGGGTTAGTTTTTCACCAGTACATAAAATAAATCCACATACGTAATAGTAGTCCTAATTACAAAATACTAGTATTTTTATTACTACACCTTTGGAACAAAAAACTAAAATACTAATGTTTGAACTTATCCGCAAATCTAACTAGAAATGTGGACGTATTACGCATCTATCGACGTGCATAACTAGCAAAACGCTCGAACTATCAACTGTTTGTTTAAAATGTCATCGCGCGGGGCCGCGGGGGCGGGTTGGATCACCCCTCCCCGCCGCCTTTGTCATACCGCGCCGTTGACGCCTTGTAGTTAGTGCGCCCATTACAAAAAGGATAAATGAATAAAAAATAACAAAAAAGTGTTGAATGTGATCTATTATCGATACCAATGATATGGTAAAATTTATTGTACCGGTGAACACACAAAGCACTATCAAAGGCCTATGTTTAGAATAGCCTAAGCATAGGCCTTTGTGCTAGCGATGAAAAACTTTGCTAAACTTTGCATCATGAAGTGGTTTTTTCATGAAGGTTTTTTTGTGTAAGGCATGGATTTCGTAGTATTCATTTTTTTACTACAGCTTTTTTAGCAATATGCTGTGTCTCCCATTGTAATTCACAATACTTAATTGCAATATTAATCATTAATTTCTGCAAAAGTACCAAAATAATATGCTATCTACATGCGAACATGTGCCGCTTACTCTATACACGCTCATACAAAAAGTCACGAATGTGATATATTATTGGCCGGTACTGTAGTACCCATTAGGGATCAATGGGTACTAAAACGTTCCTCCTAAATCTTTCCATAGGATTCAATCCTGGAACCCCCGACTTCGTAGGCAGGGCCACTACCAACTAGGCTATAAAGCAATAAAAACTTTGATTGATTATTCTCAGGTACTCAACCCGCGCGGCCCGCTCGCCGTCGCCGGAGGCCCGCTCGCGGCGCTCCACCGTCACCGTGCTGGCCAAGTTCTTCCTCTTCTGTACCGCCATGATCATGTTCTGCGTCCTTCTCTACATCCCCGTCTATAATAAGGCCAACGATCAAGTGTTTAAAGGTATTGTGTTTTGTTCTACTTAGATACCTATATCTGTCGACGAAACCCCGCATGCGGTGCTCCACGGTCAATTTTCGAAATTGGTCTGCACTATTATGATAATGTTTTCAGTGGTTATCTATATCCCCGTCTATAATAAGGCTAACGATCAAGTTCTTAAAGGTATTGTTGTTGGTCCTATTTAGGTATATCTGTCGACGAAGCCCCGCATGCGGTGCTTCGCAGTCACTGTCTTCTGCAACGCTTTGATAATGTTCTGTGATTATCTATATCCCCGCCTATAATAAGGCCAACGAATTTTTCAACACCGTGAAAGAACCCTTGCAATCCAATTTGAATCTTTCATGAACCAATTACAGTTGAATTTATTTTGTTTCATTGCTTTTTGAAACAAACGAAATTCTCACCAATATACATAAAAAAGGTTCAAATAAAAAATAGAAAAAGTAACTATTGTGGGTATTACGAGGATAAAGGAACGGTGATTGGTGATTGATTCAACATAAGAATACAATCCACATAGGTGAAACCCTGAGCCTAGTTGTACCAGGCCTGTCCAACTAGGGCGTTCGTTTCTAACTGTCAGTGTCAGTATAGTAACCAGATAATGTATATCCATCCCTCTTTTTGGCGTGACAATATTAGCATGAGAGAAAGTCAGTATGGTTCTCTCAGACTCAGACTATGCACGAAAGATTCAAATCCTGGCCAAATTTTAGTTGTCTTCTTTCTACTAACATCTGAGTTCTTTTTATTCTATTACAGGTGCAGCCGTCGCAGGCTGGTCCATCCATACAAACCGCGATACCAAAATATACGTTCAACCGAACAACGTCACCACCATTCACGAACCCAAACACATCTGCCCCTCCCACACTAGAAACAAAAAGAACAACCTTTTCCTCCTAATTATAGTGTGTTCCTCCACCACCCACTTCGCAAGAAGGGTCGCCATCAGGGAAACCTGGGGGCATTACAACACATATTTACAATTATCAAAAGTTTTCAACGAAACTAGAGAAAAATACAAAAATTATAATTATACTTATGATTTGTATCCATTAGATAGTAATGTAACTAGTAGTGAGAAAACTAAAAGAGATCTCAGCAGCTACAAACAGCTGCTACCAGAGCTAGCTAAAGCTCTGAATGGTCTTAAAGTAGATAAAAACGATAAAACCGAAGTACCTGAAGAGAAAAGATTCGAAGACGATGTTATGCTGTCTGAGTTTGATATGAATAAAGAATTAGGTGAAGATAATGATTACGATTATGATTATGAAAGCAACGTTATGAAAATACCTCCTAAAGGTTACGAGAGTAATACTAATTTTTATAAAATACTAGATAAATTAAGAAAAGATGGTAATTTTCTTAAAGATGTTGAAGATACTGAGCCAGATTTTAAACTCTTGTTCCTTCTCGGGCTGCCTAGTAGCGAGAACGACACAGAAGTACAGAATAAGATAGAAGAAGAAGTGCAGAAGTACGGAGATGTGCTTCAGGAGGGTTTTATTGACTCTTACAATAATCTGACTCTGAAGTCTATTATGATGTTAAAGTGGGTCACCAATAAGTGCAATGAAAGTGGTAAGTATCACCTTTTCTATAACTATATTAAACATAAAGAATTTTGATCTATTTCATATTTTAAAGAATTACTGATGTTTAAAATCGACATTACCCGATTTCTCTTCCTCGTGTAACATTTAGAATTCCAATAAGATCTTTGTAAATATTTGTGGTATCATTACTATAGAAGTATAGATATAGAATAGATGTAATCGAAATTGATATTAGTACATTACTTACGATACAACTGTGAAAGAAATTAAATTCGAAATGAGTGTCAAGAAATTGAAACACGATCGAAAAGGAGAAATTTCCGTACGTTTGCCGTACGACGGTTTTGAGTACGGATGACCGTATGGTTGGACCTGACAAAAAATTAAGCACTTCTCGCACGAATGCGTAAAAAAACACTATTTGTACTAAATTTTGGGGGGCAGTTTTAAATAAAATGGTTTCATTATAATATGACTTTAAGAATATAACTACCGCAACGAGTGACGAAATAAGGTTTTTCTACTCGTCGATTGTATTGTTCGAATTATGATTACGTACACAAAATTATAACCATACACATTTACGTCGAGTTCGTCACTCAACTATAATGAACTCATAAGCCAACGCTGTAGGCAACTGAAAAAAAAGACTAATCACGTGCCTGCAAAAAGACATCAACGGGCTCTGGAGTTCGTTTCAGTGTATTTATTTCCTTGTTTATATTTATTTACTTATTTTTTTGACTCACGGGCTCTGGAGTTCGTTTCAGTGTATTTATTTCCTTGTTTATATTTATTTACTTATTTTTTTGACTCGTAGAAAAAGTATTGTAAACAATAGTGTTATTTGTTATTTATAATCAATCTCTCTATTATACCACGATTGTGTAATACTACATTACGACACAAACGAATTTCGTATTTGCACGTGTCTCGTACGACGTTTTTTTGTGCAGATGGCCCTCCGAAGTTTTGAACCTGACGTAAAATGACACACTTCTCGCATTAGAGCCTAAAAAAGGTACTATGTGTACTAAAAAATACTATATTAATATATTTCCAGTCCGTTACATCCTGAAGACGGACGACGACATGTACATAAACGTGCCTCTGCTGGTGTCGAACCTGCGAGCGCGCGCCCTCGCGCACTCGCGGCGCCGTCCGCCGGCCACGGAGCACCTGCTCATCGGGGACCTCATCTGTGGAGCCAGGCCCGTCGCTGACAAGCACAACAAGTGGTGAGTCCGCTGTATTCTAAACAACTTTCCAGAGTTTTGCTTCGTTTCTTCCAAACAAATAAACAGCCTTCAAACAAACCCCTATATGAACTTTATCAGACAAACTTCAGGCAATTAAATGCTTCATAGTAACTAGTATCTGCTCATCTTAGACCTCATCTATGGAGCCAGGCCCGTCGCTGACAAGCACAACAAGTGGTGAGTCTGCTGTATTCTAAACAACTTTCCAGAGCTTTGCTTCATACAACAAACCGATAACAGTTGTGTCGATGTTCGATTTAGTCAATCTCTCGACCCTGCTAGAAAAATATCTAGGTATATTCATGAAAAATAAGGCAGAAGACAAAAAATATGTCGATGTAAAAGTTGATTGGCCCTTCAATCGATGAAACACTTCTGAGGTGTTGAGGTGTCATGACAAACACAATATGTGGTGAAACTGGTGAGTTTACTGCGTCTCATTCAAAACTTTTCTGAATCGGATCAATTAATGAAATGTAGAGTAGACGGAACTTCTCAGCATTTGCATTTCTTTCAAACAAATAAACATACCCCCAAACAAACCCCATACAAACTTGATCAGACAGGCTTCAGGCTATTAAATACCTCATAGTAATTAGTACCTGCTCATCTGAGACCTCATCTATGGAGCCAGGCCCGTCGCTGACAAGCACAACAAGTGGTGAGTCCGCTGTATCCTAGACTTACCAGAATTTGCTTCAGGGCCAATCAACTTTTAGATCGACACTATTTTGTCCAGTAACGTAAGGACAATTTCATCAAGTTTTCTTAGAAAAAATGCTTATAAATGCGATACATTTCGGTTCAAACTCTGAGGTGTTGAGGTGTCATGACAAACACAATATGTGGTGAGACTGGGGAGTTTACTGCGTGTCATTGAAAACTTGTCAGAATCGGATCAATTAATGAAATGTAGAGTAGACGGAACTTCTCAGAATTTGCATTTCTTTCAAACAAATAAACATACCCCCAAACAAACCCCATACAAACTTTATCAGACAAACTTCAGGCAATTAAATGCTTCATAGTAATTAGTACCTGCTCATCTGAGACCTCATCTGTGGAGGCCCGTCGCTGACAAGCACAACAAGTGGTGAGTCCGCTGTATTCTAAACAACTTTCCAGAGCTTTGCTTCATACAAAAAACCGGTAACAGTTATGTCAATGTTCGATTTAGTCAATCTGTCGACCCTGCTAGAAAAATATCTAGGTATATTCATGAAAAATAAGGCAGAAGACAAAAAATATGTCGATGTAAAATTTCATTGGCCCTTCAATCGATGAAACACTTCTCGAGGTGTTGAGGTGTCATGACAAACACAATATGTGGTGAAACTGGTGAGTTTACTGCGTCTCATTCAAAACTTTTCTGAATCGGATCAATTAATGAAATGTAGAGTAGACGGAACTTCTCAAAATTTGCATTTCTTTCAAACAAACCCCATATAAACTTTATCAGACATGCTTCATGCAATTAAATGCTTCATAGTAACTAGTACCTGCTCATCTGAGACCTCATCTGTGGAGCCAGGCCCGTCGCTGACAAGCACAACAAGTGGTGAGTCCGCTGTATCCTAGACAACTTTCCAGAGCTTTGCTTCATACAACAAACCGATAACAGTTGTGTCGATGTTCGATTTAGTCAATCTGTCGACCCTGCTAGAAAAATATCTAGGTATATTCATGAAAAATAAGGCAGAAGACAAAAAATATGTCGATGTAAAAGTTGATTGGCCGTTCAATCGATGAAACACTTCTGAGGTGTTGAGGTATCATGACAAACACAATATGTGGTGAGACTGGAGAGTTTACTGCGTGTCATTGAAAACTTGTCAGAATCGGATCAATTAATGAAATGTAGAGTAGACGGAACTTCTCAGCATTTGCATTTCTTTGAAACAAATAAACAACGCCCCAAACAAACTCCATACAAATTTGATCAGACAGGCTTCAGGCTATTAAATACCTCATAGTAATTAGTACCTACTCATCGGCGACCTCATCTGTGGCGCCAGGTCCGTCGCTGACAAGCACAACAAGTGGTGAGCCCGCTGTAACCTACTGCTGTAACCTATTTATTTATTTTATTTATTCAGAAAACCAACAGCTAACAGTAACAAATACAGGTTTTGTTCAATATGTAACTGCAAAGTCAATTACAGGTTTACATACCTGTTATCCTAGACGGAACTTTCCAGAATTTGCTTCAATCAATGAAACACCTCCCAGGTCTTGAGGTGTCATGACAAACACGGTATGTGGTGAGAGAGGAGAGTTTACTGACTCAATTAATGAAATGTAGAGTAGAAGGAACTTTTCAGAATTTGCATTTCTTTCAAACAAATATACAGCCTTCAAACAAACCCCTATATGAACTTTATCAGATATGCTTCATGCAATTAAATGGGTCGTAGTAATTAGTACCTACTCATCGGAGACCTCATCTGTGGAGCCAGGCCGGTCGCTGACAAGCACAACAAGTGGTGAGTCCGCTGTATTCTAGACTTACCAGAATTTGCTTCAGGGCCAATCAACTTTTAGATCGACACTATTTTGTCCAGTAACGTAAGGAATTGTCCTTACCAAGTTTTCTTCATCAAGTTTTCTTAGAAAAAATGCTTATAAATGCGATACATTTCGGTTCAAACTCTGAGGTGTTGAGGTGTCATGACAAACACAATATGTGGTGAGACTGGAGAGTTTACTGCGTGTCATTGAAAACTTGTCAGAATCGGATCAATTAATGAAATGTAGAGTAGACGGAACTTTCAGAATTTGCATTTCTTTGAAACAAATAAACAACGCCCCAAACAAACTCCATACAAATTTGATCAGACAGGCTTCAGGCTATTAAATACCTCATAGTAATTAGTACCTACCAGTGGCGTGCACTCCATATAGGCAAATAGGCACTGCCTACCCTAGCAGAACAGCATCTACATATACTTTTTCGTCTTCATTATAATAATTTGTCATGTTTTCTGAAAGAAATTCACATAAATATTTATATTAACGGAGCTCGCGGCGATTTAAATTTCCGCGCGCGCTAGCTAGCCTAGCGCGCGGCTGCCCAAGCCCCATCTGGGGTAAGGCAACGGCTATCGGAGCCTACAAAAACACACACACTCACACAGTGCGTTTGTGTAGACATGTCCGTGAAGTATATACATATTCTTGCCCAGTGCACACGAAGATAGAAAATATACGCACACAATCAAAAGAATAGGCTGCGCCTAGGCACCATACGTGCGAGAAGGACGGCCAATGTCGGTCTCTCTCTGACTTACCGAGCCTCGAGATGTAATACGACTAATTTTAGACTGTGGTCTCCTATTTCACGCCGTACGCGGCGTCTCGTCACGTCGTACGCTGCGTCTGAATGCTCACTATGGCCGTGGTCTCCTATTTTATGCTGTACGCGGCGTCTGACGTTAGCGTCAACGTTCAATTCCGCTCCTATCGACGTCTGAATGCAACGCACAGCGTCAGCGGTCAATACGTTCGCCTCAGAGAAGGGCGTAACTTAACAGTAGATCCGACTGCATCACTATCTTTTCCCCAACATTTATGCTTATAAATATTGTTTTTATAAATTCTTTTCATTTTTATCATACAGTGCATTGAAAGATTTAATAAATTCTATTAATAATTCGTCTTTTTCTTTATTAAACTTCGACATTTTGTTTGACGCGAGAGACGACGTTCACGCTGCAATGGTTCGAAAAGACTAGAAACGCGGCGCACAGCTTTTGATAGCCGCGTGCGACGTCAAGACGCCAACGTTGACATGTGAAGGAGACCACAACAGTACATACCTATAGTGAGCATTCAGACGCAGCGTACGACGTGACGAGACGCCGCGTACGGCGTGAAATAGGAGACCACAGCCTTAAGAACTCTCCTATGTTGCGATTTTTACTTGAAGTGAGAGGCATTACATTCTGTCAGGTTTATTTGTTAACAAACAGTCGCGACGCGAGTCGGTTTTGATTTTTGCGACAGGTTTGAGGTTAATCAGTAGAAAATCTATCAAAACAAAACTCATTCATTGTTATATATATACAATTCGGTTCTAACAGATTTTTTTTACGTTTATTTTCATGTAAGTGTTGTGACTTGTGACTGTGCGTGACGGAATTATGCTATGAAAATAAATTGTCAATACCTAGTTAGTTGATGGTGGCTGCTGTATGTCTAGCGTGTCTACGAAGTCGATTTTCGGCGGATTTAGCAAGTTAACAATAAAACAAAAGAAGTTAGTACAGGTACGTGTAATTATTTCAAAAGTCGATGTATTCTGTACTCGGAAATTGTACTTATAGCATTAATGAACATTGTATTTTAGCTATTTCACTCGTTAGGTATTGCACTTATATTTCGAATTCACCGATGATTAATGCTACGCATATTTAAAAACCTTTCACTCTTCTTTAGAAAACATGAGCGATTTGAAAAGCATTAGGACGTTAACAAAAGTCGGCGGTCGAGATAAAAGACTTAGTTATTGTCGCAAGCTATACCTAGACTCTTTTCTCTTTTACTTTACTCCCGTCTATCCACTTGTGAGTTTGCAATGCGATGGTCAATATTGTTTGTTTGCTCAGATAAAAAAAAATTGCCTACCCTAACTAAAAGCCCTGTGCACGCCACTGGTACCTACTCATCGGCGACCTCATCTGTGGCGCCAGGCCCGTCGCTGACAAGCACAACAAGTGGTGAGTCTGTTGTATTCTAAACAACTTTCCAGAGTTTTGCTTCGTTTCTTCCAAACAAATATACAGCCTTCAAACAAACCCTATACAAACTTTATCAGACAAACTTCAGGCGATTAAATACTTCATAGTAACTAGTACCTGCTCATCTGAGACCTCATCTGTGGAGCCAGGCCCGTCGCTGACGAGCTTAACATAGGTGAGTCTGCTTCTCTGCTGTCTCCTATAGGAAACTCCAGAATTTGCTTCAATAAATGAAACAACAGACAATAGACAACTTTCCAGAAT
>JALPQI010011086.1:0-44463 GCA_025490895.1 Thaumatotibia leucotreta
ACGCGAAACAAAACATACATCAAACCACATGTAAGAACAGGATGCGAGATACCGTGTCTTCGTCCTTTGAAAAGGGAAAGTGGTAGTTAAAGCGTTAGCAAGAGTGAGATGAAAAAATGGACGAAGGGTAGAAAGGGAAGGCTGTAGGGTTTATGCGTGGGTGGAAAAGAGATGAAGGTAAACCGGTTAATTTTGAAGGGCTCGGACTATTCCTATAGGTGATTTTCTTTATGGTTGTGTATTGATTTAACCGAGTTAAGATTTCTTTGTTTGTCGTAAAGTCAATGGGTTTGAAAAAAGGGTTTTTGCGGAAACGGTTTGTTATATTGCGCTTACGCAGCGCACTTGAGAGTAAATGACAGAGCAAATTTTTGTTTATTGATTTGTTTTATTTTTACTATCATCATCATATCAGCCGAAAGACGTCCACTGCTGAACATAGGCCTCCCCCAAAGATTGCCACAATGACCGGTCCTACGCCACCCGCATCCAGCGGACTCCTGCGATTTTTACTATACATAACGAGTTTACTGAATTAACCCCTCGCATCACATCATCAGCCTTTGTTAGTCCACTGCTGGACGTCGTATAGACGCATTAGGAGGTAAATGCCCATAATCGCCACGCTGGGCTAGCGGATTGGCGATCGCAGTAATGTGTCCACTATGATGACGCTGCTGCCCACCATCAATCTTTTATCAAAGAATGGTCAGTGACACTTCAATCCCTTAATCGACTCTTACGACACCCGCAGGAGGAGTTGGGCCCCCGAGCCTGGGCATACGAGGTGAAAAATGTTTATATGACGTTTCCATACATTTGGGGTTCTGATATACCGTACCTTCGTATGCCGAAGGTTAAAATATGACCGGAACTTATGAACACAAATATATGTCGTATTATGGGCATTTTCACTTTTAGGAACACCCAATTAGCGTGACATTAAAAAACCTTATTTGCACTCAGGTTCATAACGACAATTAAATAGCTACAACATATTTAAGAATTTAAGCTTAACTGGCATTTTTATATTAAAATATCGCGTAATGAACACCAAAACCGAGTTTTTAATTTTATTAATTCAGAACATAATTAGTGCTTTAATTGTTATTGCAACATTTCACGCGAATTGGGTGGCCCTAAAGTGAAAAAGTTCATATTTTTAGTGCGTTGTCCAAGATAAATTATGTATGTAAATTGTACAGTTTTATCTATATCTACTATACCTACATTTTGTCGTTTGGTACCCACATCACAAGCCTTAATTGAGCTTACCGTGGGACTAGCTCGATTTGTGTTAAGGTGGATTTAGACCAAACGATCGAATGCCCATTCTATCCCCCACTCTACGAAATTCGTTCGTTACTTTTTTTTATATATTTATTTTCAAAACTACAATTTATGTACATAGATTAAATCTAACTAATCTACTTAACCTAACCTATATCTAAGATTGGCCCTTGTGGCATTGTACCGAGGATGCTGGCGGCATTTCCTCGCTGTATCGCAATACTGATGCGTTGTGCGAGGAAGTCGCCAGCTCTTCGGTCTTTAGTTACATCAACCAGACGTTTCGCGATCTCAGCAAACAATTTGCGTTACACAAACGTGATTCGTCGAAATTCGTTGATTTCGTAGAGTGGGGGATTTTGGTTTAAATCCACCTAAAGGTCTCTGCCCACTAGACCGTACCATACCATGACCGTAGCATGAACGTATCAGACAACAAAACTATACTTTGTATTGAAAAGTGATGATACCATGTTGGCCGGCGCCGGAACGTCGTAGTGGGCATAGTCTCATACTTTTCAATACAAATAATAGTTTTAGGCAGAGACCTTTAAGGTGTCCCAAGATATTTATTTATTTATTTTATGACAATAGATGACTGCTCAGATATTTGTGAGCACCTGTCTGCGATATAACTGACGCCGACTGTACATTTCAGTAACGTTACACGCGTTATTGTGACCACTGATATGGTTGTAGCGAAATTACCTCGCAAGCTTGGAAGCATACTATCGTCTAAGCCTCACTTGCAGAAACAAGGGTTAACCAGCTAACACTGGGTTAACTGGTTAACTCTTGACACTACTATTTAGGACGAAGATTTTGTTATTGCTGTAATGTAATCCTATAGTGTGGGGTATCGTTAAATAGGTCTATAAAAAGAATAAAGGTCTTAAAAGAAAGTTTTTTTCTTAAGTCTACATTTTTGGAGATAACCGCTCCAGAATAAAACAAAATTGCGCCTCCCCCTTCTCTAATTTTTAATCCATGGTTCTAGAAAATATGAAAAAAATCATGAATTAGTGGAACTTATAGAATAGTTATCTTGAGTGGAGACCGCGTCTCGGCAAGCGTAGTGTAGGACGCCCTCAGGCAAGGTGGAGCGACGATTTGCGCAGGATGGCTGGCAGGAGCTGGATGCGAGCAGCCGAAGATCGAGAACGGTGGCGTGAAATTGGGGAGGCCTATGTCCAGCAGTGGACTGCGATAGGCTGATAATGATGATGACGATGATAGAATAGTTAAAATGAAACTATTTCGAACAAAATCCGCCCAGCCGTTTTTGAATAACTACGGATCCGTACACTAAGCATGGCCCGACATGCTCTTGGCTGGTTTTCTCCGTCTCTTAACTATTAATGCGACATAGGAAATTGCGTTTCGTTCGCGACTGAGCTATAGCGTATGGCATTTTGGCTACGCACCCATGTTTTTATCTCGCTTGCACTTACTAAGTACTTACATACTAGCAGGCCTAGTCAAAATGCCATTTTGTTGGCTTATGATGGTACCGTGTTTAATCGTTTGTCGTTGTTGCCGTCTGGTTCTAATAAGTATGTAAGCGCGAAAGTGACGCGTAGCACGACAAATAGATAAAACAGGTCCATCCTAAGCCACCTGCAATCGTATACGATGAGCGATAAGACACTTGACCTTAATAATGTACGTCACGTGACTTTTCGTTCGATTCTGTCATTCTCATCTCATACATTTATTATCGTATATAGAAATAGAATTCGTTAATTTGTAACATACACAAAAATCACAACACACACAAAAATCGTAACATACAGAAATGAGAAAAAACAAAACAAATAAAAAAATGTAAGCTACGAAATGGCCTCATCTTAAGGTGCATTCAGACCAAACGAGCATTCGCTATTCTATCCCGCACTCTACGAAATCAACGAATCACGTCTTGTGTAACGATCGAATTTCGTAGAGTAGGGGGTTAGAATAGTGAATGCTCGTTTGGTGAATGCACCTTCAGAATTTTGCTAGCGAGTGCCAGCACTGGTCTTCCGATGAGGCCATCACGTGAACAGTTTCACGGCAGATAAACGGCACAATAAAAATAAACAATAATAATTACAACTAAAATGACAGATATATATAATATAACACAGTAAACAAAAATAAATATCGGGCCGGCCCTGTCATGGCCGTTCATTATCGCTAAACTTTTTGCAGTATATCGTATTAGTATTGTCGTCATACGACTGTAAAATGGCATCTTGACTAGGCGCTTGTCCATTAATCACGTCATACGATTTTGGCCTGTTTTAGAGCCCCCCATTATTGGTGATATTTTCTGGACTCCCATCTAGCGGGTTATTCCCACCTGTTACCACCAACTTGACACCAGTGGTAACAACTGGGATTTTTTTCCCAACTGTTACCACTGGGAATAACTGGGAATTAAAATTCCCAACTGTTACCACCGAACTAATTATTTTAGTAACTAACCAAATATTTTAGTTATTTATTTATCGTATGGCAATTACACGGTGCCCATGAGGAAGGGGAAAAAAATCAACAGCGGATTTCTGACCAAATTTGAAGTTAAAAATGTCATATGAAGTTTTCTGGATTGAGTCTATTTTAACCCTCTAATGCATACGAAGCCAAATATGGCCACTTTGGTTTTGGACTCTATTGACTGCTATTAGGGTTCAAATTTGAAATGCATTTTTGCTTGTCTTATGCATTAGAGGGTTAAGAGAAAATTATATCATGAATAAAACTATGGAAACGGATAAACTCGCGTATATTAACTAATTTTAACTTCATTCCACGTTTCGAACACTTTACAGGGTTCGTGGTCTTTAATATACGCGAGTTTATCCGTTTCCATAGTTTTATTCATGAGTAGGGGAGACCAGGTATAAAAGTAACGCGGGATGAACGTAACAAATTCATTTAAAAAAATTCTATGACATCTAACCGAACGTCCTTCAGGGCATTAGATGCCATTTCGATCCCCCACTAACCTCAGTTACACCCACGGTGCTGTGACGGCAGGTTATGCGTGTAGTGCTATGGTCCCAGAAAAATGCGTCAAAAGTAAGTTTTTAACGATTTTTTCAATCTTAGCTAGATTTTTCATGGTAAAATGCTTGCTGCTGTTGGCTACTTACTTACTTACTTAAACGCTATAGCTTGCGTTTTGCATGGGTGTTGTAAAGTCACTAATCATTTACAGTTTGAGGGTTGCAAATAATTTTTTAATGATGCTTTTTATGTTTTTTTGCTACGTGTTTGTGGGATTCTGGAAATTCGATACCCAGGGATAATTGAAACAACTTGTTACTTTCATCCCGATTTCCAAATTGGAGGCTCATTGGTACACCTATGTGCTATCGTTTATTAAATACACATACTTAGTGCCTTTTTGTTGCAGAATGTCTAATATACACAAAATAACAACAGACAGAAGTCCACCAAAATATAAATTATAGCTTTAGCTGCAGTTGAGGTGATCCTTTTTCTAAATGCCCTACAGAGACGCAGCAAAGACGTACCAACTGCCACACATCACTTTATATAGACATGTAAAGTAAAGGAAAGCTTTACATGAAAGTTCAGCGGCACTACCCAAAGCGTGATTTGTTTCTGAAAACAAATATTCACTGTCAGTGAGGAGTAAAACACATTTTTTTATCATATTAGGTACATTGTATGATTAGCTAAGTAGTGTACTCAGAAATAAGGACAATGCAGGAAGCATTTAATTCCTTGGATTACACCTACGCATTTGTTTATATGCCATTTAGAATAAGACAGAAAGTTGATTGCTCTCACGTCACTCATATATCCTATAGGTATAAATTAATTTCGTCTCATAAAATACCTAATGTTGATTATATTCATTCATTGTTAATGTTCGTCTTTGAGATAGTGATATTGTAAGACTGCTGATTACTTAAAAATACTAATTACACATAATTATATTGATTATTTTATAGTTATTTACTTTGTTTTTATTATCCCTATGCACTGTTACAACCAGCCCTGGGGGTAGGGATAATTGCAACAAATTCCATCCTTCACTGTGAGCCATTTTTCTGTAAAACTATTCGATGTATGAAGTTTATTTTGGTACCAAAAGATACATGAAATATGTGTCTATTGCACATAAAGATGCAAAGTTTGACAACTGCTACCAAAAAAATATAAAAAATCAAAAACTGAAAATTGTTGCGTTCATACCTGGTCTCCCCTAATCCTCGCGGTAACCGAAGAAAATATTAGAAAATTATATTTTTTCCTAAAACCGTTTTAGCCCGTTACGATAATGATAAACGCATTTTAGGAAACGATTTTGTTACCATGTTGTCTTAGTCCTGTCGCACTTAATTAACAGACATCAAATGAACAAACAAAATCTTTAATTCTCTAGCAAATAAAAAAAAACTTTTAAAGTGCATTTTTCGCGATACTTTCATTAATAAAATCCTTTTTTTGTGTATTGAGGCATTCAAAACATAAAAAAAAACTAAAAAAAAAAGATTTTTTTTGCAGATTTGACCAAAACTTACTTAACATTTTTTGCTTCTTTTAGTCTCAGGAATATGCTGTTAAAATTTTTCCCTTTCCTCACGGGCACCTTGTATATTACACTGTTGTACATCAATTATTATCTTATAATCTAAATTTACATCTCTCCAAGTAAGTCGCAGCTGACCTTGTAACATTTTTAAGGTCTTCTACCGGGCCTATATTTAAGTGGTAGTGGTAACTAGTGGGAAAAAAATCCCAGTAGTTACCACCAAGTACTCTGGTGGTAACAGATGGGAAAAAAAATCCCAGTTGTTACCACTGGTGTTAAGTTGGTGGTAACAGGTGGGAATAACCCCCCCTAGCCAATATGATGTGTAATTTTTTGCCAACTTAAGTAGTCCTTTTAATAACACTAGAATTTACGTACGTTTTTGCCAACTACGAGGTAAATGTTCGCGAAGTTTTAAAACTTAGTACCCACTTAAAAAGTTTTTATAAAAAAAATAAAGTTTTTTTTACTGGTTATAATGCTGTTCAGCAGATTCGAGAGAAACAAGTAACGTGATTTGTCCGATGACCGCCCCTCCCCTATGGTGATAATGATAATTGGTGATTTTTTTCTTGACCCCCCCCCTCCCCCTATACAGTATGACGTGATTAATGGACAAGCCCTAGGCCTGCTGTTACGGCTGAAAACCAATAGTAAGAGCACTGGGGTCAATGACTTTCACCTACTAATGAGTCACGCGAATTTTATCCTCAAGCGTTTAGTTTTCATACAAAAACCTGTTCGTTCGAGTACGAATAAGCAATTTCCAATCATAGTGAGTCAGGGCCAAGGTAAGTCATTTAGATTATGGAATACAGTAGCTATATGAAGAAAACCTATTAGGTAATCCTATTATGATAAGGATAATATATTTAAATATTAGATAGCGTATATAAACTTTGGTATTTTTTCTTTGGTATGTGACATCTAATATTTGAATGTATGAGTATATGGAAGTTACTACAAAAAATGTCCCAAAATGTTACTACAAAAAAAAATACAACTGAGAAAAAATGAAATGTTCCACAACATAAGGGTAATATAATTCTAAACTCAAATATATATGGAAAGAAGATAATATTCGTGATCGCGTAGGTATATTAATTAATTAAATTACTTATCGACGTTTTGAACACTTTACAGGATTTGTGGTCTGCGGGTTACGATAGTTTTATATCATGTCATGAATCAACTACAAATACCGTCATGCAAAATGGCGCGATGGTTGTTGAATTGCGGAAAAACTACGGAAAATTAGCTAAATACAAATATACGTACCTACCTACTTTTTTTTGAACAAGTAAATAATTATTCTTTATTTTCAAAACTGTACAATTTAAAAAGGTACATAAATTAATTCTAACTAATCTACTTAACCTAACCTATATCTAAGATTGGCCCTTGTGGCATTGTACCGAGGATGCTGGCGGCATTTCCTCGCTGTATCGCAACACTGACGCGTTGTGTGAGGAAGTCGCCAGTAACATTTCCTCAAAATAAAAAAAAGTTGTGGTGTTCAGAAAGCCCTTTATTCTACGTGATGTCAGAGATAGTTCGCCGAAGATTCAGTAATGAGAGATGCTGGTGTTACAGGCTCGCGGCGATTCGCGAGCGAGTCCAAGGTCAAGGGAAGGAGAACAGGGGAGCCGTGGAGTGGCCGCTCTAAAAAATGTGTCAAAATTATTTTCGTTGTCTTCTTTCATACCACTCTGTCACGCTTTTAGTTGCTGTTTCGACTCAGTATATAAAAAAAATCAGTGCAGTTGTATTTCTTTTTCACGCTAGATTTTAATCCATGCATCAGAAATTGAAAACAAAACATCATCTCATAATAAAATCACCACTGCGTTACGTTTTCTAGGGACACAAAATAAGACAACGAAAAGAATTTTGACCCAAATAATAAGGTTGTAGCATTGTTCCTAAGCACACCTGTCAGATCACTGAATTTTCTAGTGTCATATTGACAGCTGCCTTTTATTATCCACCCGTGACACACAGTCACTCCAATATAATATTAAGTAAACTATTAATAAATAAATAAATATCTTGGGACCTCTTACACAAATCAACCTAGTCCCACGGTAAGCTCAATTAAGGCTTGTGATGTGACTACCAGGCGACGACATATATAATAGATAGATACATATAGATACTTAAATACATAGACAGCCATGACCAAGGAACAAATATTTGTGATAAATAAATACACAAATAATGCCCTCGCCGGGATTCGAACCAAACCTCCAGCTTCGTAGGCAGGGTCACTACCAACTAGGCTACGGAGGCTGATAGTTCAGCAGCAGACTATTAATAACTATATGATACCAACATTCATAAAATACCTGAAGACTTTCAAACAGTGTATTATTCAAGATCTTGCAAAGATTGTAATCAGGTAATCACATCACATCATCAGCATAATCTCAGTCCACTTCCACAGCTGGACATAGACCTATGCGTAAATGCATTTGGAGGTAATGCCTATAAACGTTACGCTGGGCAAGTGGATCGGCAATCCCAGTAGTGTTCCACTATGATGATGCTGCTGTCCATTACCAATTGTCAAAAACACGACACACCACACAATTCCACACAATTGTGAACGAATAGGTCAAAAACACTTCAATCCCTTAGTCGACTCTTACGACACCCGCGGGAAGAGTTGGGTTGGTAACAAATGTATTTTCACTGCCGTCACTAGACGGTCAATAAGAAGGTTACTAACAGTTTGGTGAAACGAAAATTGTAAGTGAAGCCGCTGTCCATTGTAATATGAATATCTATGGTTGTCTGGAAGAGATCGCTCTTTAGCGATAAGACCGCCTTTTGTTTACCTCTTTCAAACATGTGCTTTTATTATTTGTTTTGTATTTGTCTTTGAGGTGCAATAAAGAGTTATTGCATTGTATTGTATTGTATGAATTTGGCTCGGTTTTAAGTAACAAATTGTTTTGCTAGACTATAAACACACAGTATTAAATTTCTTGTTAGGTTTGCGGATAAGTTCAAACATTGGTATTTTAGTTTTTTTGTTCTAAAGGGTAGGGTTCTAGTAACAAAAAATGCTAGTATTCTGTAACTTGGACTACTATTACGTATGTTGATTTTTTGTACTGGTGAAAAAGTAACCCTGTATAAATACAACAGTACAGTATTAAATTAGGTACTACATAATACAATTGGCATACTATTGTGTAAGTTCATCAGAAGAAGGCGGTCGTAGCTTTACGAATTCTGGCATTTATTACTAACCCAATACAGGCACAAAATAAGTAGTAGGTACATAATTATTTGAAAAAATTAAAGACCTGAAGAGTAGAGGTACAGTCGAGTGCATTAATATATAGACACATTTGTAAGGGATCAGTATGGAGAAGTGTATATAATATATTATATTAATGCCCTTGACTGTACCAAATAGAAAATAATAATGAATACTGACTACTGAAGTTTCATAAACTACAGAACTCTTACTTTCTTACTCTTTCACATACAAAATCTTTCATATTGATCTGCTCCTTTGCACCTCTGTCCCAAGACTACCAATAAGTATTTGTGTCCACACCCACACATCCTCGTATTTCTTGCATGTGTGCAGTCCAACACACTGCACAAGAATGCAACGCGTTGTTGACACAACCAACTTCGATATTCCTTTATTTATTGCTATAAAAACCCATTGAACTAAACACGAAAGAAATTAAACTTTATCTTTTGAACCAAACGGTTTAAATTATAGTTTCTCTTAATGAGATATAAGACGTTTTTTGTTTACGAATTGATCACTCAATTCTTGCGATTATGATATCAATTTCGAGTGTCACAGGGAGCAAAATTGGTTGCAGTTTTTGCTGCTTCTAAGCTTTTCTAGGTTTGAGAATAAATGGTATTTATTTGAATAACGATTTATAGGTTGTGTCTGGCATTTTGGCAAGATTGGCGGATAAGGGGGTGGTATTAAAAAGGCGATTTCAGGATTTAAATTCGGCTGGAATGAGATATCACCCACTTGACCTATTGTTTTAGAAATTCGGGAGAGATAAAAGGGTGACCTGATTTCTTTGGTTTGTTAATTGTTTTCTTTGTTGCATATTCTTAATTCTTTTTATAGAACTTTTTGTTAATCAATCCTTTTATATATGCCTCATTCATTAATTCTTTGAATAAAGTGTACTTAGCTATCTATCGCTTAAAGATACATATTTAAAAAAAGGAAGATCTTTCGTACAATAAGAGTATGTAATCTTTTAACCCATTCAATGCCGAAGACGCGAATTCGCGTCCTATGTATGCGTAAACGTGATGCCGAGGACGCAAATTCGCGTCCTCGAGTTATTTCTTTTTTTTTGCTAGAAATCAACTGTACTTAAAAGCTGATACCAAAATGTTATTTTATTTATGGAGGATAATATTATACCGTCGCTGGTTTCTGGATTCAATGCATTTGTAATTTTCATAATTCTTATCTCGGCTGCCGAAGACGCGAATTCGCGTCCTGTGTATGCGTAAACAAGATGCCGAGGACGCGAATTAGCGTCCTTCAAGTGTGAAATAACCTAATGCCGCAGACGCGAATTCGCGTCCTTGAAGTGTGATAATATAACCTAATGCCGCGGACGCGAATTCGCGTCCATTGAAATGTTAACGTGATGCCGTGGACGCGAATTCGCGTCGTCGCGTAGAAGGCGGCGGCGCTGCGTGATAATTAAAAATATGGGGCGTCAGCAATGAATGGGTTAAAGCTGATACCAAAATGTTATTTTATTTATGGAGGATAATATTATACCGTCGCTGGTTTCTGGATTCAATGCATTTGTAATTTTCATAATTCTTATCTCGGATGCCAAAGACGCGAATTCGCGTCCTGTGTATGCGGAAACAAGATGCCGAGGACGCGAATTAGCGTCCTTTAAGTGTGAAATAACCTAATGCCGCAGACGCGAATTCGCGTCCTTGAAGTGTGATAATATAACCTAATGCCGCGGACGCGAATTCGCGTCCATTGAAATGTTAACGTGATGCCGTGGACGCGAATTCGCGTCGTCGCGTAGAAGGCGGCGGCGCTGCGTGATAATTAAAAATATGGGGCGTCAGCAATGAATGGGTTAATACCCAACTGAATTGTCAGAAGATATAGGTTAACGTCTTTTTGGTGGAAATGTAGGAATTAATGTACTTACAAATTTTGGGATGAAAAAATGGCACAACACACCGCTGGGTTTCCCGGTTGATAACCCTATGTAGTAAAATCGTAATATAGATTTATACAAGCTGTTAACTTTTGACCACTGACCATTGTTGTTCCGATTGACAATGACCCGACTATACATTAATTTGAGTAGCTAATTTTTTGATAATTTTATTTGTAGGTACTTACAATCTCTACGTAATTTTTTTCATAGAAAGCAATTCAAACATGATAATCTGAAATAGGTATTTACATTATAAATATTGTATGTCATATACCAAAGAAAAAACGACCAAGATCACCAACGTCTGAGGTCCCCACCTCAGACGTTGGTGATCTTGGTCGTTTCTATCCCCATAGAACCCACGTGCTCATCTTTCGCGGCTGATGCCTGTACCCCTCGGCCACTCGGTCTTCACGGGCAACCGACATTGTTTGCATGCGGCGAACGATCAAGTGTACCTCATTACTCGTAGAGATGAAAAAGGGTTAATTAATTAACTACAATAGCCCACGACAGAAATCGTGGCCAAGGCCTTAAAATGTCCTCTCAGATGAGCGCAAGATTACCAGCGTGACACAACAAAAAATATTTAAATCCAACAGAAATCGAAAGTGGCACGGTCATAACACTTTCTTCCCATCCAAACAGGTTACTATCATGCTACAAAAACATTATATTAATTTGGGATCTCCACAAAAAATCGATAGCCAGACGGAGTAAAAAAACTAATGGCCACGGAAAAAGGATCAAATAAAAAAGATAAAAAGTGGAGGCATGGAAAGGGTTCGGTTGATACAGGTTGATACTAATTGTGTGGGATTTTTTGGTGTTGCTATGAGGATATTATATTGATATAGATTCATTGACCTTTGGGGTACATAAGGGCATGAGGGCATTATTTGTGTATTATTTTATCACAAATATTTGTTCTTGGGTCATGGCTGTCTATGTATTTAAGTATGTATACGAGTATGTATCTATCTATTATATATATCGTCGCCTGGTACCCACATCACAAGCCTTAATTGAGCTTACCGTGGGACTAGGTCGATTTGTGTAAGCTGTCCCAAGATAATTTTTTATTTACATAACGGCCACTGGAGCCAGAGGTTCCACTAATATTTACTAAGAAGTAATGGGCCGTGTGGCGACGGCAATAAGAATACATTTGTCATCACCCCAACTCTTCCCGCGGGTGTCGTAAGAGTCGACTAAGGGATTGAAGTGTCACTGACCATTCTTTTATAGAAGATTGATGATGGGCAGTAGCGTCATCATAGTGGATACATTACAACGATCGCCAATCCGCTTGCCCAGCGTGACGATCATGAGAATTTACCTCATATTGCGGTCATTATTAGGAGGTAAATGCGTTATTCTTAATTACCTATCTACATTAATTTACTGCGTCAACTTTTCTCTTTATCATTCTGTAGATGCGTTTGACATATTTTGAGTGCCAAAGTTAGAAGGCCAGAAATTCTCGTTCGCCATATTAAGGTATTACGCAACGATATACACATTTATATGTTTAGTAAATATATACACATACATATTTATCTAACCCTCTTATTCATAAGCGTCTCCTAATTTAGCAAGCCGCTAAGTATTGTTTGTCCCTTTCGGTTTTATCAATATATTTGTATGAGCGAAAGGGATAAACAATAGTTATCTGCTTGCTAAGTTAGGAGACTGTTATATATGAATATTAATTAAATTATTGTGATCAATACATAAAAAGTAGCGCTTGCAATACTGGTGTTTTTTGTATGGGCAATTCAGGGATCCCGATATTGGACATACATAAAATACCGGTATTGCAAGCCCTAAAAAAAAAACATCCACCAGGATTTGAGCTTGGAACCTCGAGGCTTAATTCACCATGTCAACTTCGCACCCTGTATACCAGTTTGACATATTTTGAATGTCAATGTTAGAAGGTCAGGAATGCCCGTCGCGAGACAGCAGAATGGGCCATTCTGTTTTAATCGGACACTGTTTAACTAACCTGAAATGGACAATCTGTGGTTCTGTGTATTTAGGAGTTAACTAGTATCACGCTGATTTTAGCGTAAATATTGATTACCCGATTAATTAATTTACCGATTGACTTTAACTGTTTTAAATATTTAAATACTAGCGACCCGCCCAGGCTTCGCACGGGTACTATACCTACATAAAAACCTTCCTTTTGAATTACTCTACCTTTAAAAAAAATCTCATCAAAATCCGTTGCGTAGTTTTAAAGATTTAAGCGTACAAAGGGACATAGGGACAGAAAAAGCGACTTTATTTTACACTATGCAGTGACTTAAAGTGATTACATGTCATTTTACCAAAGAAAAAATACCAAAGGTGCATTCCACGAAAAAGTCAATACAAATACGGTTTTTCTCAAAATTGTGGGTTTATCGAAGTTCTCATTCGTGACCAGAGGAGTCAAACGCTGCTCAGAAAAATGTATAAATATTAACTAATAACTCGAAAGAAAACTCAAATTATCAGAAAATACATGCGTTTGTACGGGACAGCCTATGGAACATGGAGTCTGCCTGCGACCACGGGTGTAACGTCATGCCCGAAACGTCAGGATAGGTATAATTAAACGTAATTTTACGCGATTAAGACCCGTTGGTCTTTAAAATATGAGCCTATGGAACGCTCCCGATGTTCATTTTTATATGGAGTGTATTTTTTCTTTATATTTAAACTAGCGACCCGCCCCGGCTTCGCACGGGTACTATACTCTACCTATAAAAAAAAATCTCATCAAAATCCGTTGCGTAGTTTTAAAGATTTAAGCGTACAAAGGGACACAGGGACAGAAAAAGTGACTTTATTTTATACTATGTAGTGATTTATATTACGGCCTGTTCACTCAACCGATTCACTTGGACGATATCTATATAAAATTGCACGCGGCGAACTCTTGCGCGTGCAACTTTTGTATAGAAATCGCTTCGTGAACGGGCCCTTACATAGAAATTAGTGTTACTACCTACTTCAAAACAAATTCAAAATTCAAATTCAAATTCAAAACTTATTTATTGCCCAAAAAAAAAACACATTGATATAGTTACAAGAGGAGTAAAAAAATTGCTTAAACACTATGATACATTAAGCTAACTTATTAACTAACATATGGAGTAAATATGTAGGCAATGGGTGCCAACCTCAGCATGTGCTGAACTGGTGCCCAGCGCTGGTTTTCAGTTTGGCCCCTTTTACAGGTCGGACAAATGAATACCTGGTGAAGTGTAACTGTGCTTATTATGGAATTATATAAATAAATAAATAAAGTATAATATTGTTGAGCATTTTTAGTGTAATGAGTGTGAAAGAGGTGAAGAAGTGTGATAAAGAAGTGTGACAAAGTGTGATAAAGGTGATGAAAAAGGTGAGGTGATGATGAGGATGAGGGTGTGTATTATTTGACTTTTTATATTAATTTTAATTATAATTAAGTTTCTGTTTATGTTTCCATGGTTTTAGTCTTAAGTTTGCCTCAGAGTTTGAGTTTGCGCTTGATGTTTCAACAGGTGTTTCCTAACAAGAGTTTTAAATTTGGATCCAATCATAGGTACTTAATCAATAATCATACTTAAAAATGATAACCCTAAAAATATTTAATAAAACAATTTAAGTTATTCCCAAAAAACAAAGTTTTGAACATTATTTATTCCTTTACCCACCCGTGTATTGCCACCAATGACAAATTAAAGTCAATCTTCTGTAATAGTGTGTCTTGTGATTTCCATCTCTTTCCGATCAGCGGCCCTACCGTGAAAAACGAAATTCGTAATTTTCGAGGATTTGTTTCTCTCACTCCAATGACGCCTTCGTTTGAGTGACAGAAAAATCCTCGAAATTTCCGAATTTCGATTTTCGCGGTAATAGGCCAGACTCTACCATTAGTTAGTAGAATCTAAAAAAGTAAACAAAACCTAAGTATATTCCATAATCACGCACTTTTAGAAGACAATCTTGGTTTTAAGTATTCATCATCATCATCATCATCATCAGCCTATCATAGTCCACTGCTGGACGTAGGCCTCTCCTATTAACTATGCGTTGGACGCATTAGGAGGTAAATGCCCATAATCGCCACGCAGGTTGGCAAGCGGATTGGCGATCGCAGTAATGTGTCCACTATGATGACGTTGCTGCCCATCATCAATCTTTATCGTTTTATGTATTACGAACTTAAAACCTTAAAGCTCAATAATTTAAACTAAAAATTAATGTGAACTCACACATTAATTTTTAGTTTAAATTATTGATACTTATTTATTAGTATTAACGTAAAGTATACTCGTTTCTGCGAACGTGTTTCACGATACGTGTTAAGGTGCATTCAGACCAAACGAGCATTCGCTATTCTATCCCCCACTCTACGAAATTCGATCGTTACACAAAACGTGATTCGTTGATTTCGTAGAGCGGGGGATAGAATAGCGAATGCTCGTTTGGTCTGAATACACATTTAAAGACGTCAAAATGCTGTGTATAGTGAGCCATATTTGTTTACATTTTTTTGGATTCGACTGACGTTTGTTGTACCTATAAAAACGCATTCATTAAAAATACATGGGTATTACTTATTACAATACATATTTATGCTAATAAATATAAGCAATGTAATATACTTCAAAAAGTATAAGCAGAGGCAATATACGAAAATAATTTAGGTCATGTTGAAAAACCGTGATAAACTGTGTTCGGATATCCTCAATCTGCATTAGCTCCGACGTAAATATGCATATACCTGCATAATGCGTATCAAAAATCTTATACGATCCAAACTTTACCCATAAACCTTACTTTAATACGAAGATAAAAATCTTATAAATATTCCCACGTTTCCACCCCCTCAGATTACTGTCCCATTTTCCATTGAATCACATAAAATGCGCTCTATCTCGTTAGCTTAAGAACTGTTTAAACGGCATAAGTAATTATGTCCAAGCCTTTCGGCTTACGTATTCCAGATTCGCTTCAATTGCACAAAAGCAACCTTATTTGTTTACAGTAAGGGTGTATGCAAGGGAAAGATGTATGTTGGTATGGCTGGAAGGGTTAAGCCGACGGTCGGCGGAGATGGCCGAGCGGGCCCGATCGCCGTCGGCGCAAACAGGTGCCCTATCCATCTTGTGATGACCGGACGCTACGTTGATGGTCACTTCTTGATACTTGATACTTATTTAATTGTGTTGGTTTGAGTAATAGACGAATTTCGGTGTTCGCAGTAGTATCGTCAATATGCTCCCGTTCTTACTTGAAAACCGTGTACCTATCTGTGAAACCAAGTTTGGCAGTTACAGTAGGAACAAATCGCTATATGCATTCTTTTTTGTGAGTCAACAACATTAGGGTAAGAAAGAGATGGTATGATTCTCTCTGTTTGTGCCTCAAGCGAGTAAAACCCTAGCCAAACAATAAAATAAAATATTCCGAATTATGAAAGTTGCGCCTAATTAATTATTTCCGTGGAATTAGTCCAAAGACGGTCTTTAACTGCTTTAAATGAAATAATTTTTTATCTTTCTATCAATATCTATACTTAATAAAAAGAAAGGTACCTCAAAAGCGGTGAAGGTAAATTACCAACAGGCGCTAGCTCTTCTCTGTGAAGTAGATTTTTCATTTATCATACAGAACACTGATCCACAATACATTATTGAAATTGAATCATTCATATAATATGCACTCTCAACTTAAACACGCACACACACACACACACGCACACACTCACACACACACGCACCCAAATTTATACATACACACACAAATAAAATTAGGTTGGTGAGAATTATAATTATTAAATTAAATTTTGTTTTTTAAATTGTATGTTTGCTTTAATTGTTTTGGCTTATATGCATGTATAAGCATAAAATAAATGTAAATTATAATCATAATTAAGATTTAGAAATTATGTATTAAACATAAATTTTATTTGGTTTGCAACCTTTAATGATTGAAGAGCGGAGCCTTCTAACACAAGTAATAATCTTACTTAAAAGAAGACTTCAGTTATTTGTAATTAGCAATGTGTTTATGGACCAATAAAATATTTTTCATTTTCATTTTCAATTTTGTCTCTGTCACTTGGTCACAGCACAGATCAAAGGGTTAAGATCAAATATTTTATTTTCGTCACATTCCAATGAGCAGTTATTTTAAATGATCTACGAAGCCATAAATTGGGCTTCTTCATGTGTTTTTAGTACGTCGATAGTAAACCAGAATTATGTCTGTGTGCTTACCATGAGCTGACGGCGTAAGTTTAACTGTACTGCTTAATAATTTAGTTTCTATCGCTCTCACTCTCTCTCGCACTCGCAGTGTGAGCGGGATGGACGGAATGTACAGGCAATCTAACGCTATAAGGTCAAGGAAAAGATTAGTACAGATGGTAATCAGCTATTGCAGCCTATAGGCGCTTGTAATTGCCACCGATACTAAAAAAAATACATAGTAAATGCCTTAATCAAAGAAAAAAGTTAGAGACACA
This sequence comes from Thaumatotibia leucotreta, assembly GCA_025490895.1. Lineage (NCBI taxonomy): Eukaryota > Metazoa > Arthropoda > Insecta > Lepidoptera > Tortricidae > Thaumatotibia > Thaumatotibia leucotreta. The sequence continues at coordinate 17,546 of JALPQI010011086.1, forward strand.
AACTGTATGATATAGGTACTCTGTCCACCAACCTAGAAAAAGGCGGCAAATTTAAAAAAATGTAGATAAGTACGTGAAGTTTTTGATCGCCTTTTAGAAAAATTTAATTCGCCGGGTTTTTTCACTGTCAGAAGTAAATACACAAAAATTATGATGTTTTAAATTTTAATATTTTCTTCAGTTACCGCGAGGATTACACATGAAATAAAACTATGAAAACGGATAAACTCATCCGCACCCTGTAAAGTGTTGAAAGTGTTCGAAACGTCGGAATGAAGTTAAAATTAGTTAATATACGCGAATTTATCCGTTTTCATAGTTTTATTTAAATTTTGTTTTCATTAAAGGCCTTTAATTTAACTATGTACAATTTTTTGGAGTGATGTGATAGATGTCTGTTTCGCTCGCGAAATACTGACCCCTTGCTTGGACATTTACTTTAAAAACTTGCCCCCTTATTCATACAGTGTTTGTCTCTTTCACTATTGTGGACATATTGGTAAGACCGAAAGGAACAAATAATACTTAGCGGCTTGCTAAGTTAGCAGACGTTTAAGAATAAGGGGGTTTAGCCGTGTGATGACGGCAATAAGACATTTTTCACCGCCCCAACTCTTTTCGCGGGTGTCGTAAGAGTCGTCTAAGGAATTGAAGTGTTACTGATCATTATCTAATTTGAATGATGATGGGCAATTGCGTCGTCGTGGATACGTTACTGCGATCGCCAATCCGCTTGTCCAGCATGGCGATTATGGGCATTTACCTCCTAATGCGTCTTTACGCATAGTTAATAGGAGAGACCTACGTCCAGTGGCCTACTATACAAGCGTACAATTCTACAAAATTGTGAACTTTTTGTATGGGAATTTATACAATTTTGTAGAATTGTACGCTTGTAAAGTTTTGTGGTATAGGGGCCAGCAGTGAACTGATATAGGCCGATGACGTGATGTGGGTTAAGATTTATCACATTAGAATCAAGTATCAAGTAATACGAGTCCCGTCTAAGATCTCACCTGGACGGACGTAGCGTTTAAGAAGAATGCGTGTTTCGCCTCACTGTACTCGGGAACTAATTAAGATATACAAAAACTGGGATCTAGCCGGGCTAGGAGATCCATGGGTTGAAATTAAAAATCAACGGTCGTGGGATTTTAGATATACTCGTAAAGTTATAGGATAAATCAAAATTATTTTCGACCGATTTCAAAACAGGAGTTCCGTAAAACCATACAACTATTATTATATATAGTCCAGTATCCAGTACTACAACTATGGTCCACAAGTTTAACTCGTAATTAAGTATCAATGGAAATCTTTTACTTTAGTTTTATCTAAGTTTTTTAATCATTAATGAGGAGACTGTGTAACAACTGCGTCAATAATATAATAATTAAACTAAATCGAAGATATTTTTTGACTTAGTTTTGGACCATAGTTGGGTAGTTTTACGGTTCTCAATTCGACTGCATGTTTTTTTTGTTTGTTACCTCAAAACTTTCGACTGGGTGAACAAATGATGATTGTTTTTTATTTGAAACCTGATGCTTCCTGATTGGGTCCATTTTAATTTGATCCAGTTTTGACAGTGACATCCACGAGAAAACTATATACGTCTAAAATTTGCATTAAGTATGTGCACGACAAATGGACGAACGGGGTCTGATGATGGGACCGTGGAGAAATCGGTTGAAGTTTGTTTTTTTTTTATGTTATGATTATTTTATATATGTTGATATGTTATAATCAGTTCAACGTCTACGAATAGTACCTGTACAATGTTTCAGTTGAAAGTAACAAAAGGTAAACAAACCTGCAAACTTGCATTATTTCATAGCCACGCACTTTCAGACAACAATCTTGGTTTTACCAACTTAGGGCCTTATCACACTTGCGATTTACAAGCGATTTGAAAGCGAAGCGTACGCGCGGCGTGTTCGTCGCGTGCCCGTAACCAATTCGCTGCGAGTGCGTCGCGATTTTGCCGCGATCGCGTAACGAATACGCTGCGCAGTCGTCAGTAAAGAGTCTCGGACAGTCACTTTACGTAGTTTTCCGTCTATCGGAACCTTTTTTCTCAGGAACACACAAGGATACAAATAAATTTAAAATTAAGATTTCTGGAAAATTCGAATCCATGACAAGCAGCAATCAAATAAAATGGGCGTCAAATAAAATGTATAGGAAACTATCTAATTAGGAATCTATAGGTAACTATTTGTTCCCATTACGATGACGCAGCTGCCCGTCATCAATCCTTCATAAATTAATGGTCAGTGGCACTTCAATCCCTTAGTCGCCTCTTACGACACCCGCAGGAAGAGTTGGGGTTGGGACAAATGTATTCTTACTGCCGTAACCACACGGCCGGCCACCATGATCTCTTAAATGCTATTCAGTTTAGGCTTGTCAGTTTTTGACAGTTAAATATTCTACGGAACTGACAAGGTGCATTCAGACCAAACGATCATTCGCTATTTTATCCCCCACTATACGAAATCAACGAATCACGTTTTGTGTAACGATAACGATCGAATTTCGTAGTGTAGTGGGTTAGAATAGCGAATGCACCTACACAAAGCAGTTCAAATTAGTTTCTAAACCGAATAGTATTAGTAGATGGAAAATACGCATTAGTAGATGGGCAAACGCGTGTACATTTCGATAATTTGAGTTTTCTTCCGAGTTATTATTTAATTTTTTTTGAGCAATTTATGACTCCTCTGGGGAGTTACCATGACATACTAATGCGATTCAGTTTAAGTTCAGGGAAAGGGATATTAATATAAGACTCGTATAGCCTTGTCCCTTTCTCTCGACCTAAATTGAATCGCCTGGTTACGAAAAAGAACTTCGATATTTTCGATAAACCCACAATTTTGAGAAAAACCATGTATGTATGAGACATCGGTGGACTTTTTCGTGGAATACACCAGATCATGGGTTCAGGGTCCGCCCGGATAGCTACCACCCTCTTACCCGTTAACCTGACGCTAAATAGCAGTTGCACTGCTGTGTTTCGATTTGGGGGTAAGATAGCCGGTGTAACTGGCATAGATAGAGGCAATCCATCTAAGTCCTCAGGTTAGGCAGCGCATAGGCGATTTTCTGATCGCTATGTCCATCGGCCTCATTTCCTGCTTTCCATCAGGTGGGCTGAGAGCTCAGGTGTCTACCTTCGTCACATTAAAAAAGCCCCTCTGATCATACGGAACCACAGAATTAGATTTGTATAGAAGAAACGGGTCCCCTTTAATATGCCTAATATTATTAGTCCTAATATGAATTCGCATAACGGATTTGGCATAAATAATTAAGCATAATATTGAATAGGCAAAATAATAAAATTCCATAATGCTTAATACGCATATTACTGATTATGCATAATTGAAATACGCATAACATTATTAAATATAACTTTATTCGTCCTAATATGGATTAGCATAAACTTAGAAATCCAGCGAATGAGGCAGATCAGGGTGAAACCAAGACAGTAAGGATAAGTTCAAAAGACTAATAAGCAGGAGCGACGAAGCGAAGTTGAAGCCTAGCTTTCGTCGATATCTCCTACATATCTTAATGAACACGTCAGATACAATCAATTAAAGAAAACATTAGGTATTCAATAATCAATTTTATTAGTAAAGAAATCACATCTTGGTAGACGCATGAGGCGCACAGTACAGAGTGTGTACCTATTTAATACGGGCGTATATTTGAATGATGCTTAAAATAGTATCTAGGGAACCGGAACCTATTTACCTATACCATGATTTCTACGATCACAAAACGATAACTGAATCCCATATAAAATACACACGCCGTATTTATGAACATTTTAAATTGCTAAGGTAAAAATGTGTGTAATAAATAAAATAATCAATATTTACTACAAAAATATAAGTAGGTATACATGTATGTCAGTCGATAAAATATGTCAAGACCTAAGCATTAACTGTTATACCTACGCACAACGCACAAGTAAAAAAAAAGTCTAAACTGGTTTTAAATTGGAAGCAATGTATTAGTATATAATAATATTATTAATACGTACTAATCGACAGTAACTTGGCAAAAATATTTGGTATATAGTATCGGTTTCGCTACGCAATCTATGATCGGTCATTATTATTTTATCTATTATATTTTATACCTTTCATTAAGTATACCAATTAGTATTATGCTCATCATAATTATTCCAAATCATCGTTATGATAGTTTACGTTATACGTAAATACATTATGCGTAATCGTTTATGCGATATTATGCTTATGCCACTTAAATAGTATGCTTAACAACGCTATGCCAATTTGAAGTATGCGTAATAAATTATGCGAATTAATATAGACTCAGAAGAAACAACTTCATTCATTTGTATGGCGGCCGAGCGTGTCAGATTTTGTACTGAAGTTGTTACTTGCCTATGATTTTAAATATGTCTCAGGCCCTTGAGTATTCATATTTTTTTGTGTTGTTGCAATTAATATTACTTAAGGAGGCATTATTAATGTTTTTGTTCACTTACAAAATTTGACGCCCGAAAGCTGCAAGCTGCGATTAAAGACGGACAACTCAGTGGATTTCACTGAGTTCATTTGACACGCTAAGTAGATACGTTTGCTTGATCTATGGTATATATGACATCTGTGTACGGAACCCTCAGTCCAGCAAGCTTCAGTTTTTTAGTAAATGGATTAGCTGTATCAGAAGATCCAGCGCCCAGCGCGACCAATGCGCGCGCGCAGCGTGACGTCACCGCTATTGTCTTTTTGTCGCTTCGTCGTTAACGGCACGATTGGATCTGGTGCCGTGGTTAACTAGACGGTAATTATATTGGGGCTTACTCTGATTTTTGGAGATCATGGAATAAACACGGAGAAGGTGAATTATGAGCTCGGTATTGCATTTGCAGTGATGCTAATAGAAGCAGCAATTTTAAGATGATGCGCTAGAGAAAATCTTAAAAAAATGCCTATGAAGACACCTACACTACATTACGAGTAAACTCCGATACCAATACCAATTACCTACCGTATAATTATTTTATAATTACAAATACCGTATGATGAATCAATTATAGTTTAAAACTAATTATGAGATAATTATGTCTTTGGCTACCTATTCATTTATCCAATTACTTAAAACAATTGAGCTTTAATTGTTGCTGAGAGTTCTTATTGATAATAATTGGAAGTCACAGAAATCATATTTTATTACGAATATATAAATTTCTAGTTCGTTCGTCTCTTCCACCCAAACTTATATTTAAGAAACTAGATGATCCCGTAAATCATATTATAGAGCCTTGAAACCCGATTACGAATTTATTTTTCTGAGTAATTAATCAAATAATCATCAAAAAATCTAATAGCTGCATTACCTACTAATTTTAGTCAACAACCGCTTTGGTAGTTTTGTTTGAGGTTAAGGGTCGGATTCCCGATTTTGTCGTTTTAGACCTATTTTCGAACAAAGAATTTGTTAAGTAAATATTACTCTACAAACATATTTCTTACATGAACTTATTCAGAAAGAACCCATGCAGAGGCTCCAATTGATATTATATTTTATATTTACATGGATTTCCTAGAAATCGGCTCTAAATGTACCGAAAAATGAAAAAAATGCATATTTTTCGAACACGACGCAATGCATATTTTTCTTTTACGGGCATAAAATATTCATGTTAATTTAAAAGCCAGATAACTGAATTAGTGCATCAGGGCATATTCATATTTTTCCTCATAAAGATAACGAAGAAATTTAATCCTTAATTTAAAATTGCGTATATTCTTCATACAAATGGCGACACGAGTCAAAATTCTCCTTTGACTCAGATGGCGCGAGCGCCTCCTCGAGGTCGGACGCACGCCAAATCGCTCCCGTTGACAGCTCTTTTTGACATTCAAAATGACATAAAATCATATACATATACGTCAAGGGATGCCAGTACTCAAAGTATCTTTAAATAAGTAGGGAAAATCAGAAGGAAGAAATTCTTTCGAACCCCATCATTTATATAAGTTTCTTGTTATTTTTATGACGGAACACAAGAAAACTATAACAACTGATTCTAAATAAAACTCAATACTACCTAACACGTATAAGTTACATTCGCAAAAACGATTAAAAATGAAAAAAGTTTACGGATACGATTTGCTGTAATGGAGTTTATTTTCTATACTCTGGCAACAAAATACGTCATTTGAAAACACATGTGACGGCTAGAAGTCAAAACGATAGGATGTCAATTTAGTTATAATAATAATAAGAAAGATAGGGCCGCAGGGCAGCTTGTGGCGAGCTGTTGGGGAGTAACGACCCCACGGACCCGAGTGCTCCCGAGAGTCGGTCAGGGTCCCCGCCTCCGGCGTGTCTTCGTCGGTCGGAGTGGAACCTCAAGGGGACCCGTAGGACTCTCAGCTCTGGCTTGCCTTAACTGGCCGTCCAGAGAGGAGTCGTCAGAGCTATATGCTCCAGGGGTGGAAGTGTAAATTTGCATAAGTCGCGAGTTGGTGCAGCGGCTGTCAAGCCACTGCGCAGAAAGCGGTGTACACCTCTCTACACTCCTGAGCCGCCTACACCGGTGTTGCCCCTGGCTGTCTCTTGTGACGGCATTTACGGGGGCCCATCTAGTCGGCGGCGAGTCACCGCCTGCCTCGATAGCAAAAGAAATCATTGTTATGGCAGGTGTCCGGACCTCTTTTCTATAGCTCCATTTCTGATCCATCCATCCTCCATCACCATAGCCCATTAGTCTTTTCCATTCCTTCTCAATAGTCTCTATACGCCTGCTGGGACCGGTTCACGGATATCTATTTTTGTGCCCGTGAATGGGTTGCAGCAGGTGTAAAACACAGCAAATTTCTCCAAAGGGCCTCTACGTGTTGGATCGGTATCCCCGCGCAAGCCTATCAAAAGACCGGGATTTATAGGCCCGTGATGAAAAAGAGAAAGATAGAATATGTTTGTTATATAATTATATTAGTAGGTATACATATTCAAAGTGATACGAGTCTTTAATTAATGGTTGATTAGTGGAATAAAATCTGTGCTCATCGCCACCGCAATTTCTGCGGCCGCGATTTCTTGGTAAGAAAGTATATACCGCATCTTCTCAGTACATTCAATTTGGAAACTAAATTATTTTTGAAATAAAAATATGAAAACTGATAAACTCGCGTATATTAACTAATTTTAATATCTTTTCGACGTTTCGAACACTTTACAGGGTTCGTGGTCTGCGGATGACTGTTTTCATAGTTTTATTTCATGTGTAATCCTCGCGGTAACCGAAGAAAATATTATGCGTCTTATTTTTTATTTATTCAAATAAGTTATAGTATAACAGTAAAAACCATATCCTCGCGAACTACAAAGTACATAAACTTTAAGCTCAGCTTTAGATTTTGATGTCTGACCGGCAGTCGTATCATGGAAACTGCGGCTACGGCACACAAAATAAGCTGAACTGCACATAAATAAGTTCGGAAACGTAACTTATTGGTTTTTGGTTTGAAACTACAATGTATTTTTATTCGTATTTATATATTATAGTTATATTCTCTTTCCAGAAATGGCACGTACGCTTTACTGATAAATACTTAAATACTGAAGGATTCGCTGAGTGGCACAGGACTCTATCAATACAGACACAAAATTTCAATACATTCCTAGTAATTTATTCGTATTTTCTTTATTCTTGTTATTATACGATTTGAATATTAGATAATATCAATAATATGCATGAATTTATGGCCACAGCTGGATATAAATTTTTCACTTTTGTATATATATCTGCTAGCCAAAACTGTCACTACTCTTAGCAACCTCGTATGTCAGTATTGAATCAGAACTGAGATACGAGCTTTATTTCGATGACGTATTTGTTATTTTAGTTAGTTTTGTTTGTCAATTGGAGAATTATTTGTACCTATGGTATTAATATGTATCCGTGGAATGGAGTAAGCTTGTAGTGTTTATATTATTTTTGAGAAGTTTAGTAAAAACGCTTTATTTATATACGATATATAAAGCGAGTACCACTATTCACCTATTTGCGATTTTTTAAATCCAGCCGCTCGCCTTATAGGCACAATTACGACCGTGGTTGCTAAGCAACGAAAAAAAACAACGGATGTCATTGCGGTTTTTAAGAAACTATGTATTACGTATTACTATATTTTTTCTTCTTGTTGATTATACTTGAAATATAATAAAATAAATCTTACAATAATGTGGTGAGTGTAAACACCGGTTCCGATCCCTCAGTTAAATTTTTATTCGTATGACATTTAGAGTTTTAATAATACAGTCGTTTATAGTATAGTGTACGAGTATGTACCATTTAGATTTTTATCCACTGAACTGAGACAATTTCTCTCATCTTCTGAGATGTTTCTTTTGGTAGATAAACGTTTGACATATTACTGGTTGTTTCAGAGTCTATAAGCAGGACGCAAAGAGTGAGTAAGTAATCTTTACATTTTTATAGTATAAGTTAGAAGTATTTACTGATATATAGTTTGTGTACACAAATATCGTGTGGTGACGGCAGTAAGAATACATTTGTCACCACCCCAATTCTTCCCGCGGGTGTCACAAGAGTCGAAAAAGGGATTGAAGTGGCGATTTACATTTACCTCCTAATGCATCCACACGCATAAGTAATAGGAGTGGCCTTTGTCTAGTTTAATTCATTTTTATGGTTCCGTACCACAATGAAAAAACGGAAACTCTTACAGGATTACTTTCTTGTTCGTCTGTCTGTCAAAAGGTGATGATGTAATCCATGGAATTTCTCATATTATAAGCACACATAAAACCGTTTTGAGATTTATCAACCAATAATCCATTTTTCTTCAAAAAGTGATACTTCCTTACTTAGGGAAGTGGAACTGCCGATGAAGGCTAGAACGGAACTTCGGAACACTTTGGTGTTTTGTATGTATGTAACTGGTTATGCATTTTAAGCAATGAAGATGGTCGTGTAAGTTATTGTCAATTACCAGTTCTGATGGGGTGTTTCCTTAGGAACCTTAGGATTCTGTATTATCATTTAAACATCAAGCATTTTCATTTATGCGTTTTACTGTAAGTAGGTGGAACTGCTGATAAAGACCAGAACGGAACTCCTTAACGACACGTGTTTCACTTTTGGCAGATATTTCTGATTGATTGTGTATGTTATGGAGCAAGTTCTGGATAAAGAACAGTTTAGATGGTAGGTTCCTTAACCCTTAAGGAATTAAGGGAACTGATAAATGTAGAGTATTTATGTAAGCTACTCTTTAAAAGAGGTTTCATACTAATGTATAAGATAATAAGAGATTTTTAAGGAATTAAGGGAACTGATAAATGTAGAGTATTTATGTAAGCTACTCTTTAAAAGAGGTTTCATACTAATGTATAAGATAATAAGAGATTTTCAAACGAAGTTTTATTCTAAAGTCAATATTTTCAGAGATATACGAAAACTACGGAGCCCTAGCATAAGCTGACATGCTCTTGGCCGGTGTTTTATTACCTCAGGAGCTGCTCATATTATACAGGTTGCTCTAAAGTAAAAAAAAGGAGTGTGGATTACAATGTGGCTAACAAGATTTAATCATATCACGTCACCAGACGAGTCGCAGTCGTCGTCGTCAGTGGCGCAAGAGTAACGAAGGCTGTCATGAACTGTTCCTTGGTGAACCGAGGAAATTCCTGTTCTTAATAGTAACGCAAAAATTACGTAGGTACCTTGCATACATTTTAATGTTTTTAGTTAACCTCGTGCCTACATTAGGTACCTAGGATACATGTAGGTAAGAGGTAACTTCCGTGTTGCATTGCATATTGCACAAACAAAGTACCTAATAATAATGTTGCTTTTTTTCGGTAGGTACTCGTACACGTTAATGTGACGTAGGTAACCTCCAAAAATGGTAAATTACAAACATATTCTTGTAAATTCGACATTCCATTGCGTATTTTATACATAGGTAAAAATAAATGTAAACAATTAGAGACTCAATTTATTGTTCATTTGAATGACAATGTCAAACTTCATGTATGAGCTGTTTTTTTCTGGTAAGATAAGAGTGCAAAGGTGGGATCCAAATTTATTTTAATGTAGGAACTTGAAACTTTAGTATTAATAAGGTATTTTACAAGAGTACAAGAAATTTAATTTAATCATTTCTTAAAGGTTAAAAGGGGATTACAATTTTTATTGGGTTGAAGTTTAACTTAAAGCTATGATAATTCCTATAAAAGTATTTTTATAACAAGGGGATGCAAAGTTACGATTGGAGACCTAAAACATTGTAAGAGATTTACTAAGTAAAATACGAAAAAAAGCGATAATATATCAGAGTGCAGGGAAATTTAATGATTGAGAGGGTTAAGTAGGGGTGTAGATTTTGTTTAAGGAGACTAAGGTAGACAATAAATTTAGTGTAAATTACTAGGGCTAGAAAGATGGCATCTTTACAGAAGGTTACTTATACAGGGTGGAAAGGGACGACGTTCCTTCCCGCTACCGACCGAGTCTACCAACCATTACGATGAAATTTCTGTATGGGACCAAGATCGAAAACGTACATGGAAAATTGACTTTTTAAAGATATTTCTATTTTGGTACTATACTGAAAGTTCATCGTAATGGTTGATAGACTCGGTCGGTAGCGGGAAGGAACGTCGTCCCTTTCCACCCTGTATAATTATTTGTATACAAAATGAGAAACCATTTTATAAAATTTAAACCCTAAAGTGGTTAAAAGGTAGTTGAAAGTTTGTATGGAAATAGTGTGATTTGAAAGATAGCGACTTGATACGTCGTATTCCAACTGCTGATAAAAAAATAAGACAAATCGATTTCAGCGTTTTTTTTTAATATTTATTCCTTAACACTTTTGACGCCGGTGACAGTGCTCACCGTCAAACAAGTGTACAAAAAAAATGTCTTTAAACCGAAACTTTGTCTGAAGAGTATATTTTTAAGATAAGATTAAGGGGTGCCTGACGTGTCGCATAACGTCGATTGTCCTAAAATTTTTTGGCTGAGAATGTTTAGCATAGTGTTAAATGGCATACTACTCGTTTAGCCTACTTTATTTTGCGCATACACATTTAAAACACCTACACTATATTTATCCTAATATTGATTACTCGATCGTCGAATTACCTAAAGCTTAATAATCATAATGTTCATTGTTTCTTACTGCTCAAACTGTAAATTTTCTTTGCACCTACTATTGTTATGTCCGAAATTTCATTGAAAAAAGTATATTAACAATATGGTGAATGGTTTAAAATAATGTTCAAGTTCAATAAGGCAGGGTAAAACCGACTTGGAATGGTTAGGTTTCTAGGAAAGGCGGAGAGAAAGGCGTAGTCTATAAAATACTTAAGTATTTTTAATCAATTATTTACAAACCCGAATTATTTGGAAACCCGAAAAAGGGGCGATAGGGGAGCGAAGCGCCCCACAAGAGGGGCTCGGATTAGAAAATGTATTAGAAAATTAGAAAATATTAGAAAATATTATTATAGTCTATAAAATATTATTATTATAGGCTGTATTAGAAAATAATGAATCTGTACCTCCCCTACTCTAACCTGGATAGGTTCGTTAGGTACCTTTTATCCCTTAGATCAGAAATAGAAGTCCCGCGCAGCGGGGCTTCGTCGACCGGTTCCTAGGTATGATGACTAAAATTCTTTGGACAACAGGGTTGGGTGGTTTAAGGGAGGGTTAAGTTTAAGGAAAATATTTTTTTAAAGGTCGTTTGTTAAAAGCAGTTAGTTTTAGTACATTAAATAGTAGGACCATCACAATTATGCACAATTATTATTCGATACATACACATTAGACACGAAAATCATATTCAGGACATAATCAGGACAAACGATATTTAGGAACCACCAAGTTAGGATCAACAATTTCGGCAAAACACGACAAAATACCTATGTGCTACAATTTAGGCCATTCATTTTTCGGCGTAAAGTTGGTATACGACAAATTTTTCGACATAAAAAAATTATGCCACCCGATATAGACCTAAAATTAATTCCAACCTTTTTAGGGTTACGTGGTAAACGAGGAACCCTTATAGTTTCGCCATGTCCGTCTGTCCGTCTCTCCGTCTGTCTGTCCGCAGCATAGCTCATAGGCCGTTAGTATAAGAAATTTGCAATTTGGTACACGTATACCTCCATATCAGTCACACCGAAAAAGAGGTAGAATAAAATATATTAAAAAATATTCGAGCACCTCCCTTATAAGTAAAGTCGGGATGTTTTTTTATTTTACTGTAATCTTATAGTATGGGGTATTGTTGAATAGGTCTATAAAAAAAATCGGGTAAAAAAATAGAGTTTTTTTGTAAGTTAACGTTTTCGGAATTAACCGCCAGGTTTTCTTGCCCCAGGGTCCGCTGGATGCGTGTGACGCAGGATCGGTCATTGTGGCAATCTTTGGGAGAGGCCTATGTTCAGCAGTGGACGTCTTTTGGCTGATATGATGATGATGATGGATGATGATGATGACATTACGATACAAGTGTGAAAAAAGTAAAGGTTGGCGATAAAATAAAACACGACTGAAAGGAGTGTTTTAAATCGACACGAGATTTTAGGGTTCCGTAGTAAACTAGGAACCCTTATAGTTTCGCTACGTCCGTCTGTCTGTCTGTCTGTCTATCTGTCTGTCTGTCCGCAGCATAACTGAGTGGCCGTTAGAATTAGAAATTTGCAACTTGGTATAGTGTACATATTAATCAGGCCGATAAATTGATAGAATAATATACAAGGTGATCCTATTAACTATGCGTATTGGACATTAGGAGGTAAATGCCCATAATAGCCACGCTGGGCAAAAGGGTTGGCGATCGCAGTAATTTGTCCACTGTGACGATGCTGTGCTGCTGCTGCTCATCATCAATCTTCTATAAAGAAATAGTTATTTGTTGTACAAGGGTGCAAAGTTGTATTTTACCCGCGAGCATGAAATTGAAACACGAGCAAGCGAAAGGATTCCATAGTTGAATCACGAGTAGCGTTGAAAATTTCCGGATTAAATCCCGTTTCTTTCCAAACAGCTCGTTTTTTTCCTGATTTTTTCGAAAAAAACAATGAAATTTTCCACTTTAATTTTCAACTTTAAACCAATGTAAATTAGGTCTAATTTTGACTTATACCAGGAGGACGTGATGTCACAAAGGAAAAGTCAATTGAAACAGATGGCAAGGAGTGACAATGACAGTGACATTGATTGTTTCTGAAAAAACCCGAAAAAAAACGAAGTTTTCATACATTCCCGAAAAAAACATTTTGTTTTTTTCCGACATTTTCAACTCTAATCACGAGCGAAGCGAGTGGTTTTAAAACAGAAACTTGAGCGTAGCAAGTGTTTTAACTTACGAGAAGTAAAATACATTTGCACTCGTGTGTAGCACAAAACTTTTCCCCTCACTATAGCGAGGAACAGGAGGAGGTTTCTGATATGAATGATTAAAATTGAGGTAGGCCTTCATAGTAGCAGAAGTGCTGAACCACCACCAGTTTTCTTTTAAATCTTTTAATTTCCAAGTTTTGCCCATTCAAAGTTAAGAGTGGGGTCAAATTCCTGCTTGTACAAAATCAGATCTAACTTTTTTTCTATACGAGGTAACGAAATAATTATTACTTTGTCATTATATTTTCTAAATGCAGTTAGAAATACGTGGTTAAATTTTTTTGGGTTCATTAACGGGCACGGTGTATACAGTCAATTGCAATCGCCTGGATTTAATTCAATATTTTCTCATTGAATTCATAGGCATTTAAAAGATTAAGGTCATAGTTATATTTTAATCTGCATAAATATAACAAGAGAAAAAATGCACTAGATGAGCATTTTAAAAATTCGTATTTCGGAAAATAGGCTAAATAATTTTTTTTTTTCGAAATCTAATTAAAGAAGATGTCATCTATAATTTATGATTAAAATAAAGAAAATATTTTATCTTCCACATTGATTTTTTTAGAGTCAAACATGAGCATTTTCGAAAGTCTCAATTTTCATTTATATTTTTCTATTACAAGTAGTTGCTCTAACACATTTATATTTATTTTACAAAATGAACACGGCAAGTACTTTATTATTAGAATAAAATTATATTTGATATGCACCAGGGTTGGCTCAAGAACCAATTGAAAATATAATGACAAAGTAATAATTATTTCGTTACCTTTTATAGAAAAAAAGTTATGTCTGTTTTTCCACAATTAGAAATTTGACCCGACTCTGAATTTTGCACGGGCAAAACTTGGAAACTAAATGATAAAAAAGAAAACTGGTGGTGGTTCAACACTTCTGCCGCCATGAAATATATCCTCAATTTTTTTCATTCAAATTAGAAACCATGCAGCACACTCGATTTGTTGATTTCACCTGGAATGACCCTTTACCATTATTTCGTTAGGTCGGTTGGTCTTTCTTGAGTGAAATCTAATTTCTTATGATTTTTTTAACACTTTTTTTCCTAAGTTTTCAGCTTTGTTCAAGTGGGGAACAAAAGAAATTAACGAACACTGACGTCGTTTATACCAAGAAAGAAAATAAGGTATGTGAGTTACAACCCGCAAATGGTAGGTATATAAACCCCTAATATTTTCATTTGCAAGTATAAGTATTCTATTTTTATATATAGGTAATATATAGACAAGGTAAAAATTATTTTTGGGTCAGTGAGGGCAGCTACCAGATCCAGAGTAGCTATGCGAAAATGGTCTTATACGCCCTTCCTCGATTTTAAATTAGTGAAAATTGGTGTTTACTGATTTTGGGAAAATCATACAGGTTCCGAGAAAATTGTCCTTTTTAATAACCTTTTTTTGATGCCAATCGATCCTGTTTCTGTTCAGGATCAAAAGCTTGTATGACACCAAAAAAAATTTTTCGGCTAGAAAAGCCGCAAATCGAGATAATGAATGTAGCTAATGTTTCCACACAGTATTATTGTCATTTAGCATAGGAGGTATAATTATCGTGACATATGATGATTATGATGTAATTAAACTTTCACTCTTTCCATAGTAAATTTAACTATGAAAACAGTTTTCTTGAAATTTTGGCTTTTTTATACATTGCTATAAGTTGACCCCTAAGAAACTATTGGTACTGGATACGAATGGAATCGATTAACATAAAAAAATTAAGCGTGAAAAAATATTTATTAGTACCGATGGTGTATTTTTTGGTGTATGGTGTATTTTAGTGGGTCATTTTACGTCAGGTCCAAAACTTCGGAGGGCCATCTGTACTAAAAAAACGTCGTAGGAGACACGTGCAAAAACGAAATTCGTAACTCGTGTCGATTTAAAACACTCCCATATCGATCGGTCGTGTTTCAAAACATCGCCACTCGTTTCGAATTTCATGTTTTTCGCACTTGTGTCGAAATGTACTATTTTAACATTCATACAAATTGTGTGGGGATTTTAAATCTCGATTTGCGGCTTTTCTAGACGAAACCTATTTTTTTGGGTCTATACAAGCTTTTGATCCTGAGCAAAAACAGGATCGATTTTTTTTCCTAGTCTGTAGACGTGTCCCAATGCTGGGCAAATGTCTCTCCCTCAGATCTCCACAGCTCCCGGTTCGGTGCCAAGTCTGGCCAATTGTTGGCCAAGGCGTCCAGGTCGTCCTGCCATCTCCGCCTGGGCCTGCCTCGTCCCCGCCTAGTTTGCAGCATCCACTTGGTGGCAGTGTCGCCGTAGATAAAATGTCTACGTGATAATTTTATCATTGTCAATGGTAATGAAGTTTGTCTATAAAAACTGTGTATATTTATATTACATTTTTTATCTTTTTATTCACAAGTACGGTTGCCACCAATTGCACTTGAAATTTATTTTTAAAATGGATCTTTTCAAATAGGAGACGCAGCATGACTTCAAAAAATTTAGAACAAATCTTAATTTGCTTTGCAGAGCTAAAACAGCAATGAGTCCATATATATTATGTATACTTCAAAGACAGGTAATAGAAACTTCAAAGATAGGTACTCTCTTTTCAAAATGGCAGATAATTTTGAATATAACTTAGAAATAGAAGAGGTACTATTTTTTCACAAAAGGTAAAACAATGCAATATGAATTGATCGAATTCAGGATCTGATCCCGCTATTATTATGGTTACTGCGAAACCCTCTCGACGTTTTTATCAAAATCAGATAGATTAGATAATTATTCAATAGGGGGCTGCCTAATTAATGAACAATAGTATATTTAGTAGCAGCATTCCGCCCATGCGAAGCCGCCGTAGCTAGTTATGGAAAATTACTTTATTTCCACAACATAATGTAATATTTATAAATGTACCGTGTGTAATTAATAATAACATTAATAACAATGATACCTCGTGTGAAACTAAATGTAATTTTTGGTAACCATTATAATGGCGGGACCAGATCCGTTGTAAAATAATTTGTACCTCTTCAATTTCAAAGTTATATTCAATCGGTCTGATCCCGCCATTATAACGTTATAATGGCGGAACCAGGTCCTGAATTCTGTCGATTCATATTGCATTATTTAGTACTGAATTGGTACCTGTTGTAAAAAAATGAGTAACTCTTCAATTTCAAAAATTATATTTCGAATAATTTGGTCCAGTGGATAATGGTGGAACCAGGTCCTGAATTCTGTCCACATTCTGTCGATTCATATTGCATTATTTAGTACTGAATTAGTACTATTTGGTACCTCTTGTAAAAAAATGAGTACCTCTCCCATTTCAAAATTATATTTGAAATAGTGTGGTTCCGCCAGACCATTTGAACCAGACTATTTCCCGCCATTATAACGTTATAATGGCGGGACCAGACGGATTGAATATAACTTTGAAATTGAAGAGGTACAATTTTTTTTACAACAGGTGCCAAATAGTACTAATTCAGTACTAATAAATAATGCAATATGAATCGATCGAATTCAGGATCTGGTCCCGCCATTATAACGGTTACAATTTTTGTGGAACAACTCAAATTATTTTATAAAATATTTTTAAGTTATTTTTTTTTAACTAGGTAGTAACAATACGATGTACCTATATAAAGTTAAATATTTGATGCCATATACCACAGAAAAAATACCTAAGCTAACCAAAGCCATAGGTGGAATTTGAACCCGACGTCCTCAGCTTTAGTGGCTGATGCTTAACCTCCTAAGGCCCGGGCCTTTTAAATATTTTTATTCAGAAAGACCGAGGTGGCGTTTTAAAGAACAAAAAATGGCGACCATTGTTAAGTCCTGACGTCATGGAACTAATGTTTACATTGTGATTGAACGACCTTTAAAATTTTATTACCCAGGACTTAATGATGAACGCCATTTTGTTCTTTTAGAAGGCACTTGGGACTTAGGAGGATAAACCACTGGAGTGGCCGAGTGATGGTTTAGGCAACAGCCGCAAAACTGAGGACAACTCTCCAAATTCCACCGTTGGTAAACTTCGATATTGTTTATTTATTTAGTACCTATATGTCATCTAATATTTAAATTAGTAAATGTAATATTTTTTTTAAGATCTACTATTTTCTTGTAATTGTAATTCTTGAATTAAGGTACTGATTACCGTTTAAGATAATATAATAAATGCCTTAATGTTTTACTTATGTGCATTTTTATTTTTATAATGAATGCAATTTAATTTAGTAAAATAAGCTTCCTTAAACCTGATAGCTGCTGGTAAGTCACATTAATAATTATACAAATGTAATGCATAATTCCATTCATTTGGCTTTTCACGGAAACTACTTCACCATTGCACTGAAGCGAATTGTGGAGAAGATAGAATCGGGTTTTTTCTTCAATATATACGAAAATAAGAGATTGTGCATTACATCTATACACTTATTAATCTCATTAAACAATTTTTCAGGTATATTTAACTTCTTAGTAATCTCCAAAAAGAAAAAATAAATAAATTTAGAATATTTACCTTTGTAAATGTCAAATTAGTAGGTATGGACTCGCAAATGTGCGTCGTTGGCACTGCAATAGTTGGTGGACTCTTGTGCGTTTGGCGCACACAGCAGTGGGAAAGTTGAATGTCTACGAAAAGCTGGTGATAGTGAATACTTAGGGCCTATATTCAACAGTATCGTGTTCTGATCAGAAAAATGGTTTTTTTTTATTATAGTGGACTAATGGCTTGCCTTACAACCAGTTGGTCAAACAGGCATACTATCGAACCAAGCCATTTTGTTCTAACACACATTTTTTTTCTCTTACTATTTCCTAATCAGAATACGATGCTGTACAGTCACCATCTGATATAGCGGAGCGGCCAGGGTGCTCATAAATGTCTGAGCAGGCCGCTATTATCATAGCGTTCGTGTGCATGCTCAGATATTTTTGAGTGCCGTGGTCGTTCAGATATATCTGATGATGACTGACAAATTGATTGATCTGTACTGAAAATCCATTTTTAGTACAGATTTTTGCCGCACTAGTGCGAGAAATGGCTCATTTCTTGTCAGGTCGAAACTTCAGAGGGCCACCTGTACTGAAAAAAAGAAAGAAAGAAAGAAAGAAAATTTACTTTATTAGCACAATACAACATATTAGGTAAATAACAACAAAATTTATAAAAAAACAGATTGCGCTAAATGGGCTGCACTCAGCTTTTGTGTCACGAAATGAGCCACAGGGCACATTTCGCGACGCTGATTTTCAGTGAAACCCAATACGTGGACTAGGTGGCGCTAATACAAACTATACATAGGTACAATTAAAACAATCATACACTTAACAGCTTAACACTAAAGTATAACTGAAAACATAGAGATCTACCTTATCAATATAATTATGTGCGTGCATGTAGGTATGTGATGTGTGTGTATGTGGTGTGTGTGCGAGAAATAGATTTAGATTTTGCGGGAAGGGAGAGGGGGGGGGGGTGCATGCGCACGGCTGCCTAGGACGCGTATTTCTGCTTAGCCAATAAATATTTCTTTAGGCTTATTTTAAAACTCGATACAGTCCTACAATTACGTACTGGTGGAGGCAGATCGTTCCAGCACTTCGTGGCAGCGAAACGGAAGCTGCCACGAAAGGCAACCGTGCGGTGAGGGGGGAAGGCGAGTCGAGTTGCGTGTCTTACTGCGCGCTGAGAGAAGTTAAGTTTGTCATACAAATACTCGGGCCTTTCATTCTTTATGACTCCAAACAACAAAGTTGCAAAATGTAGGTGTCTACGTGAGCTCATGTTCATGAGATCATATTGGTTCAGGAACGGGGTAATATGCGCACGACGTGGTACCGGGAAACAAAACCGCGCACACGCATTTTGTATCCGTTGAAGTGCCTTTTTAGTACGTGCCAGTAAACGAGTACCGAATACCACATCTGCGTAATTTAACTTTGACAGTATAAGTGTCTCACACAACTTGATACGTATATTTACAGACAAACATTCTCGAATCTTATAAAACACTTTTAAACGATAAAAACAGTTACGCATCATTTCTGATACGTGCTTTTCGAATCTTAAGCCTTCGTCCATAATAAGTCCCAGATTACGTGCTTCCAAAACTCTTTCAAGGCTAGCTCCATTTAGGGAAACAAGAGGCTCGTGACTTGAAATGTTATTAATTTGTTTCTTCGTGCCTAGTAACATGAATTTTGATTTAGATGGATTCAAAACTAGAGCGTTCTGAGTACACCAGTCGTTTATACAATTCAAATCCTCATTTAGCTTATTAACAGCAATACTGGTGTCATCTGCTTTAAAAGATATGTACAGCTGAATATCGTCCGCATAAATATGAAACTTACAATGTTTTATTTGGTTGACCATGTCTGCACTGTATATACTAAACAATATAGGTCCCAGTATCGAGCCTTGTGGAACTCCTCTCGGAACCGGCAATTCCTTCGACATCGTCTCGGTGCCATCAGCCCCGCATATTTTGACATACTGTTTTCTACCACTAAGATAGCTGTGAAACCATTTTAATGTCAATTTGTCGAATCCGTAGAAGGCCATTTTCGATAACAAAAGAGACGTATTAATAGTGTCGAACGCACGGGAGAAATCAAGTAAGACTAACAATGTACCCTCACCGTTATCTTGGGCTGCCAAGATATCATCTACCACATCTATGAGAGCAGTTGCAGTGCTGCGAGACTTCCTAAAACCTGACTGCTTTTCAGGCAGGATGTGATTTGCGTCAAGATACTCCGTCATTTGCATACAGACTACCCTCTCTAATATTTTTGACATAACTGGAAGTATACTGACAGGACGAAGATCCTTGTAATCAGTCGGATTTTGGGTTTTAGGAATTGGTTTGATAACTGCCACTTTCCACTGCTCAGGGAACATACCAGTCTCCAAGGAACTATTAACTATAGTTGTTATAGTTGCTAATGTTTCAGGCAAAGTTAGTGAAATCATATCTATATTAAGACCATCATCTCCCTGTGCATGAGTTTTGATAGATTTCAATAAATTAAATATCATTGTTTCACTCACTGGTTTCAGGCTAAACGCCTGGGAGTTAAATCTGTGGTGCTCATAGTATGTTAAAAGGGAAATATTGACTACATTATTACACGGTAAGTCCAAACAATATAAACTAAAAACGTCGTATGATACACGTGCGAAAAGGAAATTCCTAGCTCGTGTCGATTTAAAACACTCATTTTATCTTCTTCCTATTAAATCTGTCTTTTGCATTGCATTGAGACGACTATCGACTCGAAAAGACAAGGATAGTCTTATAAAATCTATCCCTCTCTATCTTTTTTACCATCTCGTACTTTGACAAGTGTAATTTTTCAAAAGAGGTAGTGATAAATTACAAACTCGGCCGCTTTCATTTAAAAAAATCACCAAGGTTCAATGACCCCGCTCGGTAAAATGAGGTAGTGTGCGTGAAGTGCGTGTGTGTGCGAAATGGGGAAATTTGACAGAATCTGAAAAATTTCCCACATCTATCCGACCCTTAAGTACATATTACAACGAAAACATCGACGCTACATGTACACGTATAAGTACACACAAGTAACCAGGCTTCTAAAATCGAAACACATCCTCTGCTTTGGCGTAGTCAGATAAAAAGGACAAACAAGATCCATTCTGGCCCAAAGCTTCCCAAAGGCTGTACTTTGTCACATACCTATGTGAAAAACAAGCTTTCTTTACCAAAATATCGCTTAAAACTCCGAAACGTAAATATTAGCGTAGACATAAGTAAAACTCAAGCGTTGCCTAAATTGCCGGCTTCAACACAATATAGCATACTAGTCTGAAAAAATGTACGTTTGATGGAGTGTAGTTTATCTTTCGCTGGGAAAACAGTGTGGAAAAATATCGTGTTCCAAGGAAAATATTCGAAAATGAAAAAACAGCAGACCGCGTGTAGGGGTGGCGGTTGAGAAAATATTGCGAAAAAATTACATGAGAAATGAAATTAGAGTATATAGGTACATAAGTTGGCGTGTTTTGAAGCGGTTTTCTGTGTTAGTGTGAAACTAGCAATATACAAGTTGCAGAACATTCTCAAAATTGCGGGAATTTACTCGGAAATTTCCGAGAATTTTCATAAGAATTTAAGAGTTAGTTCTCATTGAGAATGTTTCCGTGAGAACTTATAAAAAAGTGTTATGAGTATGAATAATATTGTATTTTACAATTCACAAGGCATAAAATATACCTTAAAGGCATATAATTATATACACGGTGCCTCGCGAGGAACCCACATAATTTTAATGCTGAATTCCTGAGCATATTTAGAGTATTTAATTGATATTGGAATTGACGTTGACCGCCTTGGACACCACGGACTTTCCTGCCGACTAAGTGCGGGCCGCTTCTCAAGGCATACTGCCCTCAATGACATAATCCGACGGTCTCTTGCGTCAGTTGGTGTGCCGGCTCTCTTAGAGCCGACCGGCATATCCAGAACTGACGGCAAGAGACCTGATGGTATGTCTCTGGTTCCGTGGAGTATGGGACGGGTGCTGGTGTGGGATGCAACCTGCGTAGACACGCTAGCCCCGTCTCATCTCCACCGAACCTCTGCGAGGGCAGCGGCAGCAGCAGAGGCGGCCGAAAAATCCAAGGTGGGAAAATACAGTGGTCTCGGCGCCGAATATAATTTCGTTCCTTTCGGCGTCGAGACCTTTGGTCCGTGGGGTCCTAGCGCTCTGAGTCTCTTCAAAGACCTATCGAAGAGACTCAGAGACGCCACGGGAGATCCAAGAGCTGGCAGCTTCCTCGCTCAACGCATTAGCTTGGCAATCCAGCGAGGAAATGCTGCCAGCGTCCTGGGTACCATGCCGCAGGGGCCTGTTTTAGATTTATTTTAGATTTTATTTAGTTTTATTTTAGATTTTATGTAGTTTTAGTTTAGTTATACTTTTTAAATAAGATTTTGTATGAGTATTTAATGTTATATACAATTTCCTGGATTCGGCTTGGTTCCAAAGATAATTATGTAACCTTTTTTCGGAAAAAGTTTTTCGACGTAACTCGTCATAAAACTTCTTTTTGATCACAATGCTGCCACAATGTGTTCTAATATTACCACACCTTTTGCCTGACAATCAAAAAATAAGAATAGACTTGACGAAAAAACCTGTCTCTAAAAAAAACATTTAAAAAATTAGTTTTAACAAATTGTCGTCATGATAAAAAGTATTGGAAATGTTAAAAAGTCTAAAAAAATTGAAAAAACTTTTTTTTGTGGAATTTCACATTTGGTCTCATAATATTTTTTGTTTATTTTGATGTCTAGAATGCATAGTTAAAATTATGTGGTTTCCTCGCGAGGCACCGTGTATTACAACGGTTTTGGCATGATTAGATTGTTTGTAAAATTTAAATCGCCGCTAACATTCTCTATAGAAGTTTGGCAACTTATGAAACTTCTCGGTACATTGCTAGTGAGAAGTGGATTGTACAGAATGTTTTTTTATTCACCGGTCAAACTTTAGGGGGCTAATTCTGAGGTCATATTGAATATTGATGAGCTTTTACTATGGAACTAGACGATTCGAAAAAAACAAGATGTTCCATAGAAACCTTGAGATATTAGTACTTAGGCGAAAATGTATGGAGCATCAGATATTTTTTCGCAATTCGGATGTCGGTCCCTTAGTAAAAATTCATTGATATGACCACAGAATTAACTTTCTAAAATTTAGTGAATAAATAATTTCCCAGTATATTTATTCTTAAGGTGCATTCAGATCAAACGAGCTTTTGCTATTCTCTCCCCCACTCTACGAAATCAACGAATCATGTTTCGTGTAACGATCGAATTTCGTAGGGGGTTAGAATAGCGAATGCTCGTTTGATTTTAATGCATAGCCAGGAAGAGAGAGAGACAAGTAAAAATTTCTATCCTCTACGAAATCCACGAATTTCAACGAATCACGTTTTGTGTAACGGACGAATTTCGTAGAGTGGGGGATAGAATGAGGATTCGCTCGTTTGGTCTAAATACACCTTAAGAATGATTATTTCATAACATAATCTCTCTTAATGTAACAAATAGGCGAAAGAGCAGACAAGGGTTTACGGGGCTGAGTGAGCATCATTTAAATTTAGGTTATTGTAGTAAGTTCTTTACCAAATTCAATTTGGTTCGATTGCCAAAAAAGTAAAGTACATTGTGCATCAAGGGGGGTAAGTAACAGAATCACTAACTAGAGTTCTCGAGTTAGTATGCCACTTACCGACCGTGATGCATATGTTTTTCATCACATTTGCCGACAAAAAAATAAGTTTTAAGACAAAATATTATTTAAATGACGTACTGACATTTCTATTACTCCCTAGGAAATTTCACTTTTCTATTACTCCCGCTACGTATGCAAGCCATGGCGCACTTAGACAGCAAGTGTGATGAAAACAGAATTTAACATCATAATTTTTGTGTCACGAACTAAAAGTTTGTGTAAAAACTTTTGGTAGTGCAGGTATGCGAAAATTAAAATTTTCTATGAGCATTATAAATATTAGATGTCATATATCAAAGAAAAACGACCAAGATCACCTATGTCCGAGGTGGGGATCGAACCCACGTACTCAGCTTTCGCGGCTGATGCCTGTACCCCTCGGCCACTCGGTCTTAGCAACCACTGGTCAAATTTCTCGGGTATATGCAATCCCTTACAAGGCTAGGCGCCTTTGACCATTCTCTGAGGGTAAGCAATACATGCCTGCCACCTCCTATTTAGAATACTTTACAGTTTTCTAGAATAGCTAGAGAGAACTGGTGCTGCCATCTATTGAACATATTGCGAAATACAAATCAAATTATTTATTAACTAAATATTCTGATTTGTACTTTTTAATTTTTCTCCAGTAGTCACACTACTTAATACTATATAAATTATAAATATTAGATGTCATATATCAAAGAAATTTTCTATGAGCAATCAACAATACCCGCCTACATTTTTTTAAATTTGCCGCTTTTTTCACAAACTATATACGAGTACTATATACTCCTATTTTAATTAAAGTTCTCGATTGGCGGCTACGTACCGGAAGGCGCAGCGTAGGCCCCCCACAAGGTGGACTGATGACCTGGTGAAGGTCGCAGGAGACCGCTGGATGCGGGTGGCGCAGGACCGGTCATTGTGGCAATCTTTGGGGGAAGCCTATGTTCAGCAGTGGACGTCTTTCGAATGATGTGATGAATAAATAATAATAATAAATAAATACATTTCTTGGGACATCTTACACAAATCAACCTAGACCCACGGTCAGCTCAATTAAGGCTTGTGATGTGGGTAATAGTAAACGATATATATAACAGATAGATACATATAGATACTTAAATACATAGACAGTCATGACCAAGGAACAAATATTTATGATAAATAAATACACAAATAATTCCCTCGCCGGGATTGGAACCCGGAACCTCCAGCTTTGTAGGCAGGGTCACTACCAACTAGGCTATGGAGGCTGATGAATGGAGGCCTTAGCTACATTTTTTTTTTACAATCGACGCATTAAAGAAAAGTAACCGTAGGCAACCCTAGCCTTAACCAACACTCACAAAGCGTTGTTTTTGATTCCCATAAGCGCTCTCAGACGATCGAGTGCTCGGAGCCCACAATTTCGAGCCTATTACTGCAGCAATTACTTCCAAAACGTACTTACGATCACGTACCTATTGGAACCCTAGGTATCTACAACCATGTCAAAGAGAAAAGTCGTTTGAAATGTCTTACTATCTGATTGAAAACGTTACTGTGACACGGTTCCTGAGTGGCATAGGGTTGGAATTGGTTGAGTGTACGTAGTTGTACTTACGACCGTTTGGTAATTAGCTCGTTTGTTTTCATAAAATTAAAAGAGGGTTGCCCGTTGTTTTTTTGTGGTTCGCATGGTATAGGCTGTACGTTTCATACAGATTTTGAGCATTTATGAAAAAAAAATTACAAATTGTCTTAGATATTGTTAAAAATTGGTAGGCTGATAGAGTCAATGATGCTGAACATGATGCACCACATTTTCCAAAATATTTGTATGAAACGTTCCTTTTTTGTTACCAAAAATGTAATTTGGACAAATGGTATTTGTTAGAAAAAGATAAAACAAATTCTGAAACGGGAGATGTTTGCCGTTTATAGATCTTCACACTTCTTCACTTTCACTTCATCAGCCTATGTTAGTCCACTGCTGGACGTAAGCCTCTCCTATTAACTATGCGTATAGACGCATTAGGAGGTGGATCTTAGCACATTATAACAAAACTCTATTCACACTTTCGATGAGTAGTTATCATCATCATCAGCCTATGATAGTCCACTGTTGGACGTAGGCCTCTCCTATTGACTATGTGTATAAACGCATTAGGAGGTAAATGCCCATAATCGCCACGCTGGGCAAGCGGATTGGCGATCGCAGTAATGTGTCCACTATGATGACGCTGCTGCCCATCATCAATATTTTATCAAATAGTGGTCAGTGACACTTCAATCCCTTAGTCGACTCTTACGACACCCGCAGGAGGAGTTGGGGTGGTGACAAATGTATTCTTACTGCCGTCACCACATGGTAAAGGATGAGTAGTTAATTTGGTGGATATGATATATCCAATGGTCACTAAGACAATATGGCGTGAACGAGTGGTCGCAAATGGTTGCTCGACACACGTCGGACGCAAACGCATAGTCGCCGCGTGGACAACGAGTGGTCAATGTGTGACGAACGTGTCGGGGTGGACTAAAATCTAAGTTTAAATGCTGTTCATCCCGGGAACCATAGTTACATTGTAAAGGTGCATTCAGACCAAAAGAGCATTCGCTGTTCTATCCCCCGCTCGACGAAATCAACCAATCACGTTTTGTGTAATGATCGAATTTCGTTGAGTGGGAGGTTAGAATAGCGAATGCTCGTTTGGTCTGAACGCACCTTTATGTAACAACATTTCATGTAACATATGTTATGTTGTTTCATGTAACAATAATGTTTTGAAATAATTATGTATGATACTCGTACAGGGTCGACCACCTTGTCCCCGGCTAGCCATTGGTTCCGTTATTTGCGAAAAAAAATCTCAAAAGATTTGAATACGAGGTATAAGCAGTTGCTTGCTAAAGGTGGATTTAGACCAAGTGAGCGAATGCAATTCCACTCGTGACGAATTGCGTTTTGTGTAACGAACGAATTTTGTAAAGTGCGGATAGAATGAGCATTCGCTCGCTTGATCAAAATCCAGCTTTACTTAGGAGAAGTTTATGAGTATAACCCCCTTGGTTATTGTTTAAATCACCATGTTTCACCCATCTACATAAACCTAAGAAGCACATTAAACGTTTCACGCTATTTCATCCTCACTGTAAATAGGAAATAACCTGCGACCATATACTCGTATAACATGGACGTCTAACACCAGCTCAAAAATGCCCCCAAAAACAAT